>JABFQA010001799.1:0-12683 GCA_022817065.1 Probaryconus sp. ZL-2020 | reverse complement strand
ATGAAAATATGCTTATTATTGTTAAATACTCTGAATATAAGTACAAATGTATACAAATGCTCGAAATAAATTATAAGTTATTTATAATTATCGTCTTAATAAATTATTAGAGATACCAGATAGTAGTTTTTATTGGCTCAACACAAGTTATACAGCCATATTAATAAATTATTCGTCAACAAATGAGATCATTGCCATCTCTAGAAGTATACATTACACAAATCTGCCTGGATATTGTTTGTCCGACTGTTTTAGCATGTTGCATTAAACCTGCTGCTCTTTTAACCTAAATAAAAAAATCATTACAATTTTATAAAATAATCTACATACATTTTTTATTATTAATATGTCAATGTTAAAATTAGTTACCGGTATATCTTTCAGTAGATCAGCTTTCTCGGTAGTTGAACTGCATTTTTCATAAGCCTGAAACAAATGCAAATACTTACATTTACATTCTGCAAAGATTAATTGTTTAATTTTTAGAATAAAAATTAATTTGTACCTCTATGAGCGCCGTTGGGCTCGGATATTTTTTGCATATAGCATTCGCTATCTCAAAACTGACCTCAGGAAATTGGCTAATTTGACTTGTCCATAGATTTTTCAATCCATATCCTTCCTTTGTGGTCGTTACGTACTTTTTACAATCCAGAACATACGTTTGGAAAAATTTATTTCTCCATTCTTTTTTTTTCTTTAGCACGGAACCAGCAATAGATTTTGAAAACTGTTCCAGAGTAGTTGCCAATCTTTCACCATTTTCTATGAAAAAAGTTGAAATACCAAGAATTTCAAGTTGTATCACATATTTATCGAAAAGATTCATTTTGGATTTTGGACAATGCACAACAAATAAGGTGATATTTTGTTTTTCGTCTTTACATAACGTTTTCATTTCCTTAATTAAAGTATTGTTTGTAATTTTGTATTCAATGTCGCCCCATTTGAGCAACAAAACTAATCTGTTTTCTGCTGAGTATTTTGTTTCAGTTACGATACTCTCTGTTTCGTCATCAGATAGAAATTCTTCTTCCATTATCTCCCACTTTATTGTATTAGAATTTTCCAATTCTTTGAACACGAATTGAATATTTGCTTCAAGCAAATGAGTTTTTACTGTTTCAATATATTCATACTTTTTTAACTCTTTATCTATAATTAATTTGATATTTCTCATTATAGTTTCCAGTGAGGATGCCTTATTGTCTTTTTTTTCATTTTCTGAAAGCATCTTAACTTTGTTTGCCTTGTTTATACTCGAATTGGATAATTCACATTCTTCTTCTTGCATTTTGTCAAAGTTTTTTACTTAAATAAGTATATTTAATCCAAGAAGAAAACCTGTAAAGGAAAAGTCACTATAAATATTTCTTATTAAAATTAATTTAATGAAATAATAAAATTCAAAAACTTACACCTACTGTTTTTTATCAATCAATCTTTTTACTTTTAATAAATCTTTTTACTTTTAATAAATCTTTTTACTTTTAATAAATGATCACAAAAAGAATCTGTCGCGATCCAGAAACGTAACCTTTTCCTAACGAAAACGACTTGAATTGGCAGTCATGTGGTTTGAGTTGTTTATCTTCAGTATTTACATTCATCAATGAATAGAAAAAAGAAGTGGGGGTGAGAACGCTACACTACAATAGATAGAGGTTATGTTATTGGTGTTTTGTTATTGGTGTAGGGCATATTTAATCGCCGCCATTCTAACCACAAAAAAAAAATAGATAGAGGTTATTTTAATGAGTGTGATTAACGACCGAAGTATTATTAATAGTTTTAATGAACATTTTCTTTTACAACTTAAACGCAATTAATGAAGACTTAAAAAATGACGTTTCTCAGCTGTTTTCGAAAAAACACTTTCTGTAAGTAAAGTTTTGTAATATTATGATACAAACTATTTATACAAATATTTTTTTACAATGTTATTTATGCAAAAAAAAAAAAGAACGGATTTATGAAGATGAAATCTTTTTTACAGGCAGTGCAAAATTATTTCAATACAGTGTGACAAATTTTATTAACAACAATTTCATAACAATGTCAAGAGCAAAGTCCACTTTTCCACAAAGAGTTTTGATATTGACAAAAGTTTCTCGTTATGAAATTGAAAAAATGAGAGAACCAAATTTGGACGAAAATTTACTGAAGAAGAGATTGTCTGAACGAGGGTCAGATTACGACACAATTATTGATTCACATCAGAAAAATAAAGCTACGGAACAAAAAACTGTTGAAGCTCTTAAGAAATTGAATATCGAGTATAGAATTATAAATAGGTGAGAACTGAAATTGTTAATGATTTTTATATATTCTATTTAATTTGAAATCGATAATTTGTGTTTAATTGCAGATTCAGCATTAATTTTCCAAGCATTGAATGGGCAGATTTAATAGTTCCAATAGGTGGCGATGGAACATTTCTTCTAGCAGCCAATTTAATAACTGATAATAAAAAGCCGATAATGGGTATCAATTCAAACCCATCTTCATCTGAAGGACGACTGTTGTTACCTCCAGAATGTACAGAAAATTTAGTGGACACTTTTCAGAAGCTTCAAAATGGTTCGTTTTGTACTTTAATGAGAAGCAGGATCAGGACTACTTTGAAAGGCGATAATATTTGGTCCCCCACTTATCATTTGCACGACAAAGGACTTGTCAGTGGTGAAAATAGGTATATTAATTAATTATTAATTTGAATTAGAATGATCAATTTATTTCTGTTTACAAAAATCTATATAACTGCAGATTCTATCAAGACAGTGATTCGCATGAATCGAACAATTTACCCAGAGAAAGGAGATTGCCCTGGTTGGCCCTAAATGAGGTTCATAAAAGTTTTTCTGAAATTAAATTGCTGAAACTGAAAGAATAAAAAAAATTCTTAATAATAATTTTAAGAAAATCAGCATTAAATGTTGACAATTTTTTTTAAGGTATTTATTGGAGAATCCCATTCTGCAAAAACCAGTACATTGTTAATAAGCACCTGTGATGAGGAAAATGTATTTTACAAAACCAAAAGTTCAGGATTATGTATCAGCACTGGAACAGGATCGACTTCTTGGCACAAAACTATTAATAATATCAATTATCAGACAGTTAAAGACATTTTAGCAATTGCTCAATGTAACAATTATAATGAAGAATTCATTAATCGTTTAGTTTCTGATTACAATAAGAATCTACAGTTTTCACCAGGTAAAATTTTGTATGAAATTTATTTTAAATGATTTATTTAATTTTGTATATTAACAAAAATTTATAATAATTTTGTATTGCTTTCATTTTGTAGAGGATGACAAATTAGCATATTCTATCAGGGAATTGATAGTTTCGCAACGTTTAACTTTACCAAAGCACATACAGTCGCGAGGATTTTGTAATAAACTCCAGGTAAGATCTCAGTGTTTTGATGCAGGCTTGGTTTTTGACGGAGGAATTGCTGTACCTTTTAACGACGGTGCTTCGGCAATTTTAGAAATTCACTCAGAAGATGCTTTGAAAAATATCGTCATGAAATAACTATGAAAAGGAAACTTAAAATCATTTTACAGTTTTAATATTGTAAAATGAAGTCATTTGTGTTTTAAGATAAAAAAATCCTGGGGTTAAACTTTTGTTCAATTTGAACAGTGATTTTGTTCCGTTCAAAATGTAACGTTGAACATTTTATTATTTTTTTAATGCATAGCAATAGCAATATAAATAAGAAAACAATCTTATTAATCATTTTAATATATATTTTATAACATATAAAGTTTTAAAAATATTTTTTTTTATTTAAAAAAGTTTTTACTTTCGAGGCTACTAATTTCTTAAGTTATCCACAGACATTTTCTTCTTTGAGTACAAAAAGTTTTAAAGTATCCATAAAACTAGAACTTAAATACAAAGAGAATTCCAAAGTCACTTGTACATTTTGTAAAATATTATTATTGCTAAGAACTTCAAATCTATTTAAATAAAAAATAATATAATATTTTATATACAATTTTGTAAACTATAGTTTTTTATAGTTTTATGCAGAAAACTACATATTTGTGTAAATATGAATGTTAATAAGCTGCTAAATAAAACTCTATTGGTAATAAATATTTAATATTCTTTTGCTGCGAAATTAAGACTCGTATTATACGATTCGCCCACGGGTTCGAGCAAAAAATATTTTTAAACTGAAGACTTTAATGAATATTCGGTATGAAAATCTACTTTAAACGCATTTCATTAGAAGTACAATTACTTTTTATAATCGTACCCAGGCGCTGCAAAGTGTAATTAATAATCTTAAATGTTATACTACTTTCTTTTTTGTTTTCTCATAGAAAAATCTTGTATTTCACAAACGAATTTGTTAAGAAATTAGCACTATTTATTGAACATTATAAATTTTACCGCCTTCTGTTAAATGACGAATTTCATCTCTGATATTAAATTTTTGCCAAATGTAATGAGAAATGCCGCAGTACTTTTATTACATTTTTATTGCATTCAGTATATTTCTGTCACTTTAGTTAGGAAGTAGATATACACATTTTTACAAAGAGCGAAGTAATATAAAACACTTTTTTCAAGTTGAATTACATTGAAATCAGTTAAACATTAAATATTTCTTCATTTTGTGTAATTAACATGATATTTTTATGCGCGGAGAATACATCAAATTCATTTATTCGCGTAATAATGTTAATGCAGCATGTTTCATTACATATGAAATACTTCCTGAAGTATTGAGAGTTTCGTATTCAATTACACACAACGTAATGAACATACTGTATACGCGAAATAATGCAAAATAACATTCAAAACAAAGTAATAACAAAATAATTAAGCAAATTAGGAAACAGCGAGTTGCTGTTTTTCGTATTAACTTTTGTTGAAAGCTGTACAAATTTGTCGAGGAAATCTTTTTTTTTTTTTTTTTTGTTCCCCGAGTATACGACAGCGGATGGCAAAGAGTAACGAAAATTTCCCAAGGCATGTATATCTCATCTACGTCAGAACATAATATTTTAATTTAAAATATCATATAACGCGCATAATACATGCGTCTCCCAGCATCGCTTAAACTATACATTTCAGTAGAGTAAATAAGGGAATAATACGAGCTCGTCTGTAATAATGAACAACATAATCAGCATGATATCGCAAAATTTCATCACATCTCCCCTTTTTTCTTCAGGAACTTTTCTACATGTAAAGTAAATTGCAGATATACGAGATGTTTCTCACAAAGTGTACGCCGTTAAACACGCGGTGCGAGTGACACATCAGTTCTCCAGGTCTTATTTAGCATTCAGAGCTTGAATGTACTGCTCTTCTTGCCCTCTTTGCGTCCTCCTTCCGCTTGCCATTTCTTCTTGAAAAGTACTCGAGAGCGTGGTGCGCCGGCACTTCGAGCCTAACTCTTTGGCGGCTGCTGCCGGGAAAACGGAGGCGGACTAATTTGCCTTATGTTCGTACTCGCGGCGACTCGCCAGATGCTTTTCTGTTACAACTTCATTTTCCGACGAAAAAACAACCGTCGAAATCCGCTGCGATTTAACCACTTGGCTATAACTGTTACCTGCATCTTTTATTCCCCTTCCCAATTCATTAATAAACATTGTGCTTCAATTTTACACGATCCTCGATAACATCATTTATTCACTACCCCTTATCGCTGGGAATAAATAATTCCCGATGTGTGTCCGATCATTGAATTTCAGTTTAAATAACTTTCCAACTTTATAAAAGTATTTTCACTTTCATCAACGGAGGCGTCTATCCGAATGAATGCATAATTTAATATTTATTAATAAAATAAACATCAACGGTGATTTAATTTAAAGTTTGTGGAAGGAAAGTACATCATAAGATTAGCAAGTAGTTGTTTCGTCAAACGTTTAAGCAAACTAGGGTAATTATAAGACAGTTAATGAACTCTGTGCTTCCGTTACGAATTAAAGAATAAAGAGAGTGACACAATGCAATTCCAAATTTTAGGATTAACCTTTACAGTTTTCATGCTTTTCCAAAAATGAAATGATAATGATATTGATTATTAAGAATACGATGAGTTAACACTTGCACTCAGACCATTCAAATAATTTTCATATCAAAATATTCATAAAAGATTACACTGACAAAAAAAAAAGTATATTAAAATTTAAAATAAAGTATAAGGAAACGTGACAATATGTAAACACTAAGAAACATTTTGATACAAATTTCAAATTTTACAATACTGTATAAGAAAATGTACAAAGTATATTTGAAAATGTCTAATACTTCTTTCACATTTGCACAAATGCAGTATTGTAAAATTTATAAATTTTACCAGAAATTTTCTTAGTGCTTGCATATATTCCTTATACATTATTTGAAATTTTAATTTTTTTTTTCTCGGTGTATTAAGAAAATAGGGAATTTTGTTTGAGTGAAATGTCCGACAGGTATTATTATTTATGCAGTGTATAAGACAGCTGCTTCTGTGATGTTTGTACGCCATTGTATTAAGGTTCTCTTTCAACCTCACTTTTGTCGTTATCTCAAAAGCATTTGCGAATAACCCAAACGTTAGCGCATAATTGGAACATTAATTTCCGCTTTAGCTAATTACCTTAAACATCTTGTCAAATTTCTAGAACATTACAGTTGTCAGCACAGAACTCACTAAACGATCGTGCAACTTCGGTTATCCACTATGTCTCGAACACATTCAAATTTAACAGTTTAACGTACATTCGCAATATCCACAAAACTTCTGTGAAACAAGTAGCGGTACAATGAATGTCGAAGGACCGATATCATATTTTTTGTATATATTAGCAGAAACTGATAAAAAAGTTTGATAAAGTACATTTTTTAATTTTATAATAATATTTATTTCATTCTGTTCTTAAAATAATGCGGTATATATAATCGATATATTTATTAATGTATTATCAACTGAACTGCATCGGTGTAAATTTCAGTATATTAACGTATACATTAAAATAGAAAGTGACTCAGTTTCTTGTTCTCGATTCCATATTTCAAGAAATATGAAAATTCAATAAGCTAATATTCTAAATGAATTCCACAATATTAGCAATAATAGTAATACCAGAATATCCGCCAATGATTTTTATAACTTCTAAAAAAAACTGTGTTCTTCTATATTTACTCATGATTTTATTTTTAATTGAAGTTGTCGATAAAATATGGTTATTACTTCTATTTTTATAATTCAAATTTAAAAATAATCCTTTTTACAGAACAAGAATACATGTTCAGAAAACAAATCCTTTTACTACGATAAGATAAGTTTGCTTAATGTTTAATACACCGAAAATACTTTTCAAAATATCTCTTCCTTTTTTAAATCTGACTATTCAAATTCACTTCCTGAAAAGCGTTAAACTGTACACTTTATATTCTTTATCAAAATGTGCTCGCAAGATTTATCGCAGATCCAAAACCGTATTTGGTCAGTTTTCGATATTCTACGAAAATTGAAAATTTTCACGTCTTTCTATTTTTGACGCGCAAACAAATAATTTCCACATGGTTCTTCAAGAACATCATGTCTTAGAATGTTAATTTAACAAACTGAAATTGTATATCTTCTATTTAAAAATACTGTATAACATTTGTTGTTCGATCTACTGAACTGTAGCACTTAGGATTTTCATAAAATAAGGCATAAAATTTGACTTGGCAATTACCAGGCCAAATTTCTGCCAAGGTTACTGACAGTACGTATCAATAGAGGAAGAAGACCGAAGATTAACAATAAAGTCAAGTATCGACCTATCGAAGGCGACGACGGGGCTACCGGTGATTTATCGCGCACTTCCTGCGAAAGGTCGTTAATCTTATAGTCCGCCTTATAATCACTCCTGTCGTGGCCGACGTGCCGACATGTGTCCTTCGAGTTGCGGAGACGGCTCTGTGTATCACGTTCGCAAAGCAAGTCATCGCTTAATTTTAATATTGAATATTAATTTTTCAAATAAAATTTGAGCTCCGACTGCACTGCAAAATAATTTTTCACCTGCCCTACAATTCGTGCTTTATCATCGATATTCAACGTCATGATTAATATTGTTTTTATAAACTGTTGGTCGGCCGGGATTTCTTTTTTTTTTTTTTTTGCGACGACTCGCAGAAAAATAACATTCAAAAACAACTTCGGTTTTGTCAATTTACGCTAGCGCAATTCCACCTCGGCGTCTTATGGTCCAACGGAATTCTGAAATTAATCTTCTTCATTTTCGTAGGTAAATTGAATCAGACTTCTAGCTCTTATTAAAGGCAGTACTCAAGCTTTAATTAACTAAACCATTAATAACTGTCGGATTCATTTAGATTTTCCGGGAACTAGATTTGCTAATTCAAAAAAACTAATGGACTTTCGCGATTCATTTCATAGCATTTCACAATTTTTTTGCAGGAAGATTCAGGTACCGGGATGTGTTTATGTAAATCTTGGTCATTCTTGATATAAACTGGCCGGTTTTATTCAAATTAGATCGATTCTACTTCAACGTACTTTTTGCTGTTTAAAAAAGTATTACATTTTTTTTTGTCCATTCAGATTTAACCAGTTATTAATAAATTGACATATTTAAGTACCAAAAGTGTCGTTGTAATGTTATCAAGTTATTTTCGTTGAATATTTAATTATTCGTTGTATTATTTTTAATGAACAAATATTTTCGAAATTATAAGTATCGATTATCAAGCGTTGAAAATAATCAACCAACGAACACTAATATGTCTATCGCAAATGATATAAATGGAAAGACGTTTTGTCATTTTTAATCAATCTGCCAATCTCATTTTCATGTCGCATCGACAATACCGCGACGCATTTTCGAACACGGGCATTTCATTTTGGAACGAATCAATGCCGCAAAAAGGACTTCACTATGGCATAAAGACGAAATCGATATTGCCAGATTACACGTGGAATGACATTTCTTGTTGTGCAATGCACGTGCCTTTTTCGCTTATATTCGTAGCTGGCGTCTCCGCGCAGAACTCACTTCGTTTTTTTTTACCCCCGACGAGAAATGGGATCTTCTCTTCTCGGGGAGAAGTGCTGGAAATCCACGGGGATGTTAGCCTAAGTGATGGAGCGGCGGCACACTCGGGGTCGTCCGAATAAGTCGGCTTCAAAACTGTTTTGTAGTTCGCAACGGCTTAACTCGAGACGGTATCTATCATTATCATGTCTAACGTTACTTTGACCGATTATTCAATCTCACATCCGGACCAAGTTCGAGGCTAATGACGGACAACACTTTCATCTCACTTTTATTCGTACACATGGTACATTTGAACTTTCGCATTTGCACTAAGTCCTAGATTGATTATCAGAGACAAATGAAAATTTGTTGCAAAAGTTTCGGCTGTTCTTGGTTCTTAAAAAAAAGAAGCGTCTTTAAATTAGTTTTACGATCGTAAAATTTTGAAACATTTAGGAAATTAATATTCATTTCACCAGAGATATTTTTTTTAATAATTTATTATCATGTAAATGAAATTAAAGACAATTACCAATAGATCCGTCTTGTTAATTGCATCGATTATACGTAAGGAAAAAAAAATAATAATAAATAAATTGCCTTCTGAGGTCCGTACGCTGAGATTTATGACGTGCATTGCCTATAAATTTTTCTTCCTGCAGCAATATTTTAATTCATATTTTGAGAAACAGAGTTTCATTTTGAAATAAGTAGATATTTATGGGGCATAAAAAGTTATCCGAAATTCAATGAAAAGTAACAATAAATTATTGGAAATATATATCGAGTGTTATTTTTAAATGCATAAAAAGTTGCTTAGCCACTGTTGCATTAGGATCTAAAATTTATTGTTTCAGTTTATTTTGTATTTTGTTGCTTATATTCATAATATGCAACGATGTGAATAAATTAGTGAAAATATTGCGTCAAAAAAATGGAGCTCAAAGATTAAATGAGAAGGAATATAAAACGATATGCCACTTTCAGCGTGGACTGGCGTTAAATTTTAGTTTGCCGAAGGATTAAGCAGAGATTTAAGTTGATCATAATAATACCGTGGAAAAAGAAAAGCTTGACGTTCGACGAAACACTGCAACGCCACGTACGATCAAAATATATTGCAATATGATATTATGCAGCACTCTGAGTATGACAGGGTATTATCCTCACGCAGTGCAAGATTTCCATATTGCAGGTAACACGGTATTACGTGAAATCGGCCGCATAATTACGAGTTTTACATTGATGGAGCTGACCATGTTTTGATATTAACTGGACGTATCTCAGTGTCGCAAAACTTTATCAGATCACACGACTAATAAATGAGTCACGTGTTTATTCACATTCATACTTCATTGATGATGTATTCATGTAAAAGTGACACATATTCTAATTGAAAATGAAATGAACACAATTTGTGACATGCTTATCAAACAGATTCCATCTGATTTCCATCCTCGCAAAATATCGCAGCCACGAATGCGATATTAATAAACATGTAATAATTTCTGTGTTATTAACACACGGAATTCTGTGATAATTCAGATTTACGCTGAATTCACAATAATCAGGATGCATTATTTTAATTCCAAATTACTCAATAGTTGTCAGCAGAAAATATTTTTTTTTTTTTTTTCGTAACAAAATTGCTTCAAGAAAAATGTGTGTCGTTAAGTCTAAAAGGAAGGTAATAATGTATTATTTTGTAGTTAATTATCAAACATGAAAAAAAAAATAATAATAATAATAAATAAGAGAGACAAATGAAAACGTGGAATAACTGGTGCCAATTACTTCATCAATTTTCAGTGAGCCTGTGCAAAGAGTGATTTAAAAGATTATAGTAATAAAAAGCGTAATGTGTCAAAGGTGCGTTTCGATAAACATGACGTATCAATTTTGCGAAAAATTGTGAATGCCAAGTAAAGCTCGTTGGGTTTCGTGCTCGGGCCCGCAGTAGTCTCGCTCTCTGTCAGTTAAAATTGCAGTTCGTGCACATGAGCGAGGAGATGAAAGGCGAGCCAGTAAAGCCACGGACGACTAAGTATTTCTTCGAAGCAGGGCCGAGTTTATGAGACTTAATATCGGTGTTTCGAGCGTAATTCTCTGGGGTGGGTATCTCAAATGTGGCGTGTGTCGATAAGGCCAATCTCGGGGCGAACCTCGCATGCTACGGCAAAACGCGATCACCTCGCGATAACGAGTGTGAAATCCTGAGTGTTCTTCGTACCAGAAGTGGCAACAAAAGCAAGAAAAATTATGCCATTTGTTTTCCTCACTTCACTTTTCAGTACGACGCCATCGCCTCGCACAGCGCACTTCCTTTTTGTCTTGCATATTCATCAGCGTTTACAATTTTCTTACATGCCGTTTGCCACTTGTAATTATTTTTACTTGGAAGACAATTGCAATTTTTAGAAAAAACAATCCTATTATGTGTCAAATAACTTTTTCCTTTCTTTCGTATATTTTTTTTTTCTCCCTCTCTCCCTCTCTCTCAAATATAACTTTAAAATCTTCAACAACTAAAGAATACGAAGTTACAGAACTTTCCAAGTCATTTTAGATTCTTAATTTCTGAATTAAGATATAAGAAAGAGACAACTTTTGCGAAACTTGTGCAAATTTAAAGTCGGATTTAGACTTGATTCCAGTTACTTAAAATTTATGCAGTTGTTATTAATAATTTTGAATTTGGAGTATTTAGTCAAAGTTGCGTCGACTTTTTATAATGAAGTTTCAGCTTCGTGAATAACGAATTGAGAATTAACTCGGTGGTAAATAACTTTAAATAAATGCATTTCTATTTTATTGATATGTGTTGCAAAGTGTTCTTTTTAAACGGTCGAAAAGAGTTCAAATGAAGATCACATTTGGAGATCCATTATGGCTGAATTTTAATTTCAAATATCATATACTAAAATTATTGTACTTTATATTATATTAATGTACGTGTTTATTAATTTATTACTCTCTGAGCCAAATATGTATTCTGTTCCTATGATAAAATTATTTCCTATATATTTTGTACACTTCAATTATAATTAAACGACAAAATGTCTGATTTTATTTGAGATTATTCAAAGAACTTAACATTTGAATTTATTTCATTGTATTGACGTGAAATTTAACCGTTTTGTTATTGACTGCGAAGATAAATAAATAGATTTCATTTCGAATTCGATTCAGTTTCGTCATTTCGTGAAACGATAAAATCCACAGCATGTGCGCTATTATTTTCCATTAAAATCGAAACATAATTAGATCGACGGTATTTCCCTTCATTTTATTTCATAATTTTTGGCGTAAATCCGTCATTGGAATTCAACGGTGGCATTACCTCAATGAAAATAAAAATGAAAATGAATGCTAATTTGCACAAAAACACTAATGTTTCTCTACAACTCAATATTCAAAATTATAATGATAATTTTATTACATTTATAAATTAATCCTGAATGCCAATTGTCTGTTCAGTTAATTGAATATCGATCTCGTGATAATGTGATTTATATCAGACAAATAAATTATAATTGCATCTGCGAAAATTCGCTTATTTTCCACGGCAATAAAATTATACGCCATTGATGACATTGTATTCGAACTATTTTTGGTATTTAAAAAATCTATATCAATAAATTTATTCATACATTATCTTTGGAAATGTCATAT
>JABFQA010001798.1:0-12683 GCA_022817065.1 Probaryconus sp. ZL-2020 | reverse complement strand
GATTTAGACGATAATTTTGTATTTCTGAGACATTTAACTTTTATAAAATTCGTACATAAGCAATTTAACAATTTGTATTTTATTTTAATCGAATGTCCAATAAATTATAAAAGAAACCATTAGAAAAGATATTTCAGGAAATTAAACCCGACTTATTCTCAGTTAAACTGAAGGTTAATCCAAGTATAATGACGAGCTCGCTTGGACTAGATGAACGAGCACATTACGATTGTAAATTATTCTCTATTATACTTATCAAACAAGATATAATATCTTAATAATGTCTGTTGTAATAACATTATTCCTTAATAACATTTTACTGTCTACATTAAAATTACAATATTGCTCTCTTGGTAGCACGCGTTTTTAACTGGAAATAAAAATTGTTATTAATTAGTAAAATGTTCTATATTCGAAGCCGACGATTACATCAATTAACTCGTTTTACATAACATTCACAAAACTCGAATTAACTTAATTATAAATTGTAACATTTTAATTGCTCCTGGCAAATATTGCTGATGGTATTAATAATTAAAGTTTGAATTGAAAATTTATACATTAATTAAGAGTTCCCTGTAAACGAACAAAACAGATGATTACAGGAAAATAATTTAAAATAATTGTCGTCGAAATACCGCTGATGAAAATCAATAAAATGTTGTTCCCGAATAAATTTCGTCAAATTTCGTGACCAGAGTCATTATGATAATATTTGCAATTATTTGTTCCTCGTATTCGTGGACAATTTAAATCTCCCTCTCGTGAAAAGCAATAATGACAATTTCTGATCTGAATAATAATGGAATTAATGAATTACACTACTAAAAGTCGTGGAAAGTAATAACATTTGAATATGAATGTATTTAAAATTGAATACATTTTAATATTCGTGTTATGAATTGAAAATAAATATAAATACGGTAGAAAAGAGTCTTTTCACCGTGCCTGAGCAGCCTTGCGTATACGTGACCGCAGAATAACAACCGTTCCAAGTACTACACTTCTCGAGGTAAAAAGGACCACAATGCATGTCTGTTTTTTCTTTTTTTTTTTTTTTTTCATTTACTGCTCAGGCACCTGCCTCAAGCTTGTCAGTAATAAGTACCGCTTCTCTAGATTTATGTTAATTCGCGTTTCTTATTAGCTGTGCGGTCTACCATAGAGCAACTCTAGTAATCAAGTAACGTAACGCGACCAATGACAATATGCGAACATTTTTTCTCCAAAACGCTTAAAAACTTGGGCATTAATTAATCGTTTATAAAAACCTTTTAAAGTTTATATCAAATTAGTAATGGTTTTTACTTCGTTCTTTTTGTGTACAAGATTATTTATTATTAGTTTTTTCAATTATTTTATTCCTCGTACAAATGAGAATTTTTATTGAATTCAATGATACTTATATGTTTATAATTATGAAATGTTAGGGTCGAGAAAACATGTTCGCAATTAATTGTGAATTCATGGAACTGAAATGTATTAATTTTCAGCATCTATGTTAATGTGACAAGTAGACATTAGATGCAATGATATATTACGTGCAGATCGTGGCATTAACAAGCGTGTCGCATTGCTAGAAAGTCGAAAAGTTTCCGGATCAGAAAGTTTAAGTCTTCAGAAAATGTACTCTAAAAACAAATTGTAATGGTTACTCTAATGGCTTTTAAAGAACTTTCTCATTGCTTCCTTAGCACTTTGACTCTAACAATTTTCAACCTGAATATGGATTCGTATTATTTTATTTTCTCAAATTTCGTTATTTCATTTAATTATTTTATCTTTGCATTCATTTCCAGTGTGCTAAATACTTTTCTTCGATGCTGATCGATAAAATATTTTTGTTTGTCTTTTCTTAGTGGGTATATCGATATTATTGCATAACAAATACACCTGTTGCACTGATCAATTGCATAAGTTTTATTCAATATATAGACATAAATGCGTGTATCTGGAAGAACTTGTGAACTTTCACTTTCAGGCGGGTTCGATTATTCCAAAAAAAAAAAAAAAAAAAAAATGAGGCGAAGGCTCTCGCCTTACAACAAATGTGCGATTAATCGCTCCCCGATTCAAATGCACCATTTATCACGAGTTCCTCGAAAATTCCACAATATCGTACAGTCTTCACTTTTACTTTGACGATTTTCGTTCGTTTTTTTGCATCATTAATATTTGTCCAATCAAAATAATTTATGCATCGATATTATGCTTTTTGTAATAACTTTATTTTTATAAAGAGGTAATAATATTCAATGATGCATAAAGCAATGAGAATAATTAGACGGGATTCATTTAGAAATAATTTAACATGATATTTCAAGGCGACCAAGATCTGAATAATTGTTCGAAAGTGGTACTTTCGTGCAGGACAAAATCATTTCTATCGCGAGATTGCATGCATCCATCAATCCTGAAGACATTTTGTAACCTTGTCGGTTTCCGGTAACCGAGGAAATGCGTGCGGAGGTCGATAATAAGGCAGACGACCATTTATAAAAACTAATAGATAAAGCACTCATTCATATGTTCACTGTCTCGTCGCATTTAAATGATAAATATCCTATTTTGATTCAACACCTTCTATGCAATTTATAGTCGATTCATGAGAGATTAATTTTTCATCGTTAACACTTTTACTAATACGTATTGATCAATAATTACGTATTGATAATTATAAACTTGTAAGGGAATTGAAAAGAATCTTCGATGAAGCAGAAATAATATGAGAATAAATTACGAACCCTTTTAAAAAGTGCTTTCGAATGAAAAAAAAAGAGAGACGATTTTTCGAAAAATAATTATCCGAAATTTGCAGAAATATTTAGCAATAACTTCGAATTCCAAATAAACTGAAATCTCTGGAACATTTCTATTACAATATCATTTCTACGTTTGAAAACTCGCCGAACCAGTTTACCATAGCAAAAAATAAACTTAATATCAGCGTCATTTCTGTAGGCTTCTTAAAAATGCTCGACTCGATATTTAAATGACATATCCGTCACTTGCATAAAAGAGACAAACACGAGTCTTTAGATTGATGGTCACGGGACATACTTACGTTGGACAAATCAAACGTGGGATTTCTATTGAATAAAACATGTTCATATTCATAAGCAACACGTCGTTTTCATTTTCCAATGAAACTTATTACAAAACGAGAAAAAAAAAAAAATGAAAAGTCCTTCGGCTTAAACAATCTTATAACAAATCTACGTGTTTGCGAAACCATTAAATTTGCAAATCCTCAAAAGAGGATTTTTGCTAGTGCGCAAAATTTGTATAGGATTAATTCGGTTTGTCAGCAGATTGAAATGTTGGGAACAAGTATTAGGTGATGCAATTGAATTCGAGTATCGTGGCGCCTATAAATTCATATTGAATTTCAATTTGAAATGTTAGAATTGTTCGCATTAAAAATAGGAGTGAGACAGTAGAGGTCAACGTCGCGCGCGATGTTGAAATAGGTTCGAGCAGTGACCCCCTGGTTCGATTTATCCTCATGTGAGTGTATGTACCTTATGCATCTAAACGCACAACGTGCCCGACATGCGCGCGGACTTGCCCAGGCATGCGTACACATACTTGTCCACCGAACGGGAAACATGGTCAAGTGTGAAGACCTTAAAGTAATTCCCTCCGCGCGTTAACTAAAGACCGCTTATCGCGCGTTTCCTAACAAACGAACGTTTATCAACCCTTCGCTCTATAGATAACAAGCTCTATTATAAAGTTAGATGAAAAATTACTATTCTCCATCCAACGAGTTATTATTTTTAATCGTGCAGTTGAGAATGTAACAATGAGAAAATTGGTTTCTTACCAAAATTTAATTAAATGAAAATTCAAAATGGTAATTACTTACTGCTGTCAGTTTTTTGTTTTTGATCATTATGTTAATGATTTTGGAAATAAATTATCGTTGAAGAAGGCGCATAAATAGTTATGATCTCGAAGTTTATGTGGTATCTTAACTTTGGGGATCTGTCACATTATTAACTATTTACATAATAAGCATATTTAAATAGTTAATTATGTGTTTTTCAGTCTTGAGGACTTCTGTAAACAGGCTAACTGTATCTTTTTTTTTTTTTTGGTCCGAGGCATCTTAATCGACAGGTTGTCAATAAGTTACAGTATTGGAAAATAACAGTATTGGAAAAAAAAAAAAAAATATCAGCCGTAAGACGAATATTGAATTTAAATCATATAAATCCTGTGTGATAAATTTTCGTATATCATATTCAGTGTTCTGAAAAGAAAGCTTAAACTTTTGATAGAAATAGTAATATGATGGAGATATCACAATATTTAGATTTTACAATCGAAACATAAATGTCATAAGCCTTATTAAGTTACCGAAATGAAATATTTTCTTCATTCAAAAATCGTCACAATCTGAATTTTAAAACAGCACCTGAATATAAATTAGCTTCTGAATGTAATTTCACGTTACGTATCGTTGTCATTGAATGAAATTTGTAATTTTTCACTGAGCTATAATTAATATCAATGAAAGAAAAGGAAACAGATGCTTTTAATGCTTATGAATGAACGGTTTTTAAATTGTATCATAAAATATCATTATTTCGCAGTACTGAAACAGAAAGGAAATAATTCCATTTTAATGTTCATAATTCAGCGATTCGCATTTTTGTTTGTCTTGCCACGATAATCATTGATTTATTTAAACACTGTCGAAATCCTTCGACCAAAACTTTACTAATCTTTTGAATTGATGTATAAAATAAAATTTTTCTTCTTTTTATTAACTAGTTGTGTTTTATCGTCGATTTTATGGATTTATTTGCTGTGAAAACGTCTAAAGCCATAGTGGCGTTCTCTCACACAAGTATCATCTCACATAAACCTTTCGAGGCAAATTGTAAAACGCCAATTTTTTTCTATAGAAGACGTTAACCCACTTTCAAACTTTTACAAGATGAAAAACCATCATTGTTTTACTGTGTAATCATCGACATATGTCAATTTTGAATTTATACCGTAGGCGTAGGTATCAGTTTCATGAATAAACAATGCCTTTTTTTCATCCTCAGCCACGAGAAAAAAAAAATTCTTTTACGAGCAACACTTTTTTCCTCAGTACGTGTTCATGTTAATTACACAAACTTTATTTCCCTTTTCAGTACTTAATTAACATAATTTCGACAAATAATAAATGCATAACAAATTGTTCGCGCGAGTAAATTTATAGACACTTTTCTGAAATTTAAAACGATAAAATTTTGAAACGAAACTTAAACTTTTAAGAGCTCACACATCTTGGTCGAATGAATGTGAACCGTATTTAGTAACCGGCTGACATTTAACATTGTTTAATTTACATTCATTCCAAATTTATCTCGAAAAAGTGTAACTTTCTACGTTTGATCGTCAAGGGACGTAGGAAAGGGGTGTTTTGCACTGCGACAAACGCCAGTCGCTGAAAATAGTGCAGTAAACGTAGAGTAGAGACTCAGAGTTATAATTAGCTGCCCTTATAGTTAGTCACTGACTAGCTTCTGCCGAATGTGAAACCAGATTACATCGTCTCCGTTTCGTTCTGCACTCTCATTCTCAACGCCTTATGTTTGCGTTAACGTTTCTTCTCTTTCACTCTTGCTTACTTTATTTTACTCATTCAAAAAGATCAAACAATTATTCACTCGGAACTGAACAACTGCTTCATAACAAATTCATTTGAACGGCACTTTATTAATTAATTAATTTACACGCGCTCTTTCAAAAGCTTTCAAATTTATTTGGAATGCGTGACTTTAATTGTTAAGTTCAAAACTAAGGAAAAAAAAAAAAAACAGTTAATAACAAACGAAATGTCCCGTGTTATTTGACAGAATGATTCACGGATGTATAACGTGTGGTTGCTTCCAGCATTAATATCACGCAATGCATGATATTAATGCGACAGTTTTACGCAAAAAAAATATGGGGTAACACATTTTTCTGTAATTTTACAGAACACTGTATCATAAATTGTAACAAAATTGCAGTTTAAATTGCGGAAATGAATTACGGTAATGATTTTAGAACTCTGTATTTTTTACTTTAGTTGGTTTTATGAAAAGTCTCACGAAATGAAATAGTACAAATTTCAGAAAAGAAAAAAAAGAAAAACTATAACCGCCGAGAAAATTCGAACAGCACGTCGACAGAGATTGAGCGGTTCGAAACATTGTAACAGGCCTTTATGACGATCGAAATTTATGTTTTTGCGGTAAATTCCACATTAAATTACGCCCAGTTTTTCGTATTAATATAATTTCTGATTTACAGTTATTCTGAGACTTCCTACATGAGAAAACATAATGGTTGTCTTATATTTCCACCTTCTCCTTTCCACGCGCAGATAAAATCAGAAAAGTATGTAAATCTATGCAGGAATTTCTTCGACATTTATTTTCAATTCCTGTAATTGTTTTATTTTCCCAATAGTACATTAAACTGTCAATAAACGCCCAACTGCATTTTTAATCGAATCAATTACAATCGCATCAAAAATTATTTCCTTAATATTTCTATCGCGACGTAACAAAGAATTTACGCGGAGTATAAAATAAATTCAACGGCAACTCATAATTTAAAACTGAAAAGACAAAAAGAAAAAAAAAAGTTATAAAAGATCGCGTCCTGAGGAGCAGTTACACGTGTAATGATATCTTACGCGACAATCATCATTATTCAAAATTTCCAATGCGAAGTTCGCTCGAACGCAGGATCTTCTAATGGTGCACTTTTTTTTTCCGTTTGGTTACGTATAAGGTCGCATCCGGTCGATCTAGGGATATAATCTAGAAATGCGGCGTAACTGCTCGCGCTCCTACGCGTTACTACCCAAATGGACCGAACGCTTATTGCTACTGGAGTATTCTGAGATTACCTGAACGTGGTCCCGATCACCTGCAGCAAGTTCGAGATGATGATAGTAGCGGCCTCTCTTATATCTGGCTCCATATTTCAGCCTCTCTTTCGTGGAGGAAGAGATCGATTAAGTTTTTGCTTGCCCGAGAATTAGAGGCAACACAAAATTCAATGATGACTTTTTATGGCCTTGACTACTTTTTTCTTCGCTTCGTAATGTTGCAGTGAAAAAAGGGTTCGATTTTAACCAGATTTACAATTACGAAATTCGATAAATGAAAAACCAGTTTTACAATGTTTTGTTTCGTTTTTAATCGCGACACAATTTCGCGTTAGCTTATTTATAAACTGTCTTCTGATTGCTGATATAACAATCTAAGTCGATTAAAAGGAATTGCAAAATTGTGAAATGTAAAAATGAATAAAAATTCAATTACATCTGAAAGTGGTTATTAAGTTTTGTAATTAATTTATTATGAAAAAGTCATCTGACAATTTTTTTTATCATTTGCGTAATCATCCATCGCATAAATGATACCCTTCTGGTCTTTAGTATAGTTTAATCCTCAACGTCTGCCTCTCGATCTCAACAGGTCTTCATTTCTTTGATACTTTCTTATTTCTTTCCCGGCAAGTTTGCTCTGAATGAGTGGTCTAAGCGCGATTGAACGAGCTATACGTTAGAAGGATTCAGTTGGGGCTAAACATTTTGTTTGGTTTCGACAGAAAACATTTTTCCAATAATCATTCGGAACCTTTTTACAGGTGAAATATTTCTCAAGTTTTTAAATCATCTAAAAATCGAAATAAAACGAATTTTTTAAATAATGCCATAAAAAATATTTCCACGAGAACTGGAGTTATGAACATTCCACTTTGGCTCTTTATTTTGCATGGAATGCTGATTTCTAAAGTAATTTAACGCAAAGCTTCTTCGTACACATTCTTCTGTTTAGTAGGTTTCCGTTATAATCGCGGATTTCGTGACTCAATTTCGTGATATCGTTTGTTTAATTTCACCCTCCTCATTGCGAAATTAATTAATTAACTGACAAAAGAATTCGCGGAATTTACGTAGACGGTTTTCCGCCGCGTAAAAAGCGCGACTATTTTAAAAGTTTTCGATCGACAGCGAAGACGGAATTCAAAACATAAACGATCTGCGATCGACGTGTTTCCTGTGTATAATGGAACCGAAAAGATAAAAGTAAACGTCCTATTTAATTGCGTGACTGCTTGCAGCATTTTTGTTATTATGTAAGCTCAAATGAAAGAACACGTTTCGATTATTGGCCACTCCTGTACCGAGAGAAATCGAATCGGTTAAACGAACTGACAAATTCAGTTACACATTGTTCAACTGAAACTCTTCGAAATACTTTTCGTTGATTCCTTCTCATTTCAATATCATTGAAAAGGAATTATTTTTCGTAGAACAATTGTCAAAAAAAAAAAAAAGAATTCATTGGAAACAAATTTCTTTGGAATTTGGTAATAAATAGTGGCGTTCAGATTTTGTAGCAGGTGAAAATAGCTAACGAGCGATATCACGCTATTGCAATGTGGCGCATACACCGGAACCGGGATAATATAAGCCGACCATTTATTTACTGCACGTGCACAACGTGACCGCGCGTTAGACAGTGTGTGCCGCTCTTAGCCCGTGGCAGTGCACGTGGAATGCCACAACTCTGACGAAGCAAGTGCAGTTAGAGAATGCGAATGCGATAAATTGTGGAAAGAAAGAGGAAGCTCGAAGATGTGGGCAGAAATGATAGAGGTGGAAGAAGTATCAGCCGTGAAATGAGAGGTTGTTGAATAAAAGGACAATTTATGCCGAAATTGACACACCCACGTTATCGAGCAAGGATCCTATTATTCGATTAAAATTTCCTCTGACGTACAAACAGTACGTTTACTCTTGATTTGTGAAATTGCGTTCAATTTAAATGACGTCGAGTTTCGCAAAAATTTTGTTGATTTGCTGAAATGATCTTTGTTTCTGATACGTATTATAACGTTCGTTGTAAATGGAAATACAAATCTTATTTTTTCTCTTCTTTCTTTCTTTTTTTTTTTTTTAATATACATAACTAGAATTTATTAGACAGTAACAGGAAAGATTATTATCTTAGTTTTAGAACATTTTCTTCTTAATACTTTTCAGGTTTATAACTGAAGGTAATTATTTATAATAAACTAGGCAATTAAGAGGATTTTGTTGAGAACATGAAACAAAGTGAGATAAATTATATCCTTATTGTTGGAATACAAATCTTATTTTATATAAAAATAATAATAATATTTTGATTTAAATAATAAATCTTAATGGCATATAAAAACATTGCTTTCGTTTTAATATTGTTTTCTGTAACAGGAAATTCATCTTCTTTTTGCATTGTTAATAATTATTAAAAAGTGAGAGGTTTGTTGAATAATCAATAAATTCAATTTTAATTTGAAGTTGCATAAGAAAATTGTACAGTGTAAAACAGAGTCTAAGAAAAAGGATTTGCTGTGTTTCTCGAAATATATCTTTGTGAAAATCTGATTTGGAATCTCAGTGCAATAAATTATGGATAAAAGCGTTGAAAACTTAATGAGGTATCAAGTACTGATTAATTACTTTTTAATCAGGAAGTGAGACATTTATTATCACGTATATAGTTTTGATAATAAAGCAGAAATAACTCAAACTGATGATGTGAAAGATTATTTTATCATAAAATATACCTTTTAATTCATTCATTAGACGATGGAAGAAATCTTGCTTTTGCCGCGACATGACCAAAGTTGAAAGTACTTACACTGAAACAGAAGCAAAAATGTAATTTAGTTTTTGTTATGAAAAAAAAATCTCTTAAAATAATTTTTAAATAAGTCATTAAGAAATGTCTGTAAAAGAAATTACTACACAAACTATAATCTTATTACACAGTTCATAAATCTAAATTATTTACAACGTGAACTTTCTTTGAGAATAAAAAAAAACAAGATTAACAATTAAACCACTTAAGATGTGTTACAATAAACACAAAGCAATGAAACTGATTCAAAGAACAAAACTGCCTTTTAAGTCGAGTGAAATATAAATTTTCACTGAAGGTATTATGAAATTAATATGAAATAAGTTTTAATTACTGGAAAACTGTAACGTAGCTTTCGCGAGTGCCAAAGAACAATAAGCATACAAACAACACTGTTAACATGTTTTTTTTTTTTTTTATTTGAATAGCATAAAGAAAATGTCTTAATTATAACACACATTCGCGTTTATGGCTATCGAGCGCAACGTATCCCAAGAAAATATTCATTAGCCGTTGCGTTAGGTCGTTATAAAATGCAACGCTTTGCCTAAAAAAAAAAAGTCGAATTGAATTTTACATCGTGCGAGAATTTTCACGAGCAAATGAACTGTAACTATATTTAGAAGTCTGGGGTAAGGTTTTCTTGCGAGCCGCAAAAAGGCGTAGACTAATTAAGACGACGGTTGCGAGCACGAGAAAAGAGAAGGGCGCATGAATGGAACAAAAGTAGGTGCATAGCATAATCGAATCTCTCTGAATAGCATTTGAAAGTCGAGGTCGAAAGCGTCGGGACACGCATAGCGGAAGAGCCGATAGAAAAGTCCGAGCTTTCATCAATTCAGCTTGCGTGCCACCAGTAACGGATGTCGCAGATTCAAACTCAGACGCGAGTTTCCCATTGGTCATGCTCCATCGAATACTTATGGTTTTTATCAAAATACATTATGCATATCGATTTTATATATTGAAACATTAGTTTCGCTTGCTTACACATATATATATATATATATGTTTTTCTCTGAATCCTTTCACTTAGATCCTGCGCGTACATTCATTTTTTATGAATGTTTCCGATTCAAATCAAGTATTCTAAAAGAGCAACATTCTATTGATTTAGTTTCCAACAATGTGATTCCAAGATATTTTCGTAAATAAAAACTTTGAATGGAAACGAGAAATGTTTTTCGCGAACTCAGGAAATTTGTTTTATAGTATCCATGATGTTAACGTGAAAATGCAAGATGAATTTTCTTTCTATTAAATCACTGAAAAACGTAGCGAACTAATTAGCAGAGCAGATTTCGATTGACAAAGCGCAGAAAAAGCACGAGCGAGTATTTAATTCCGCGTTGTTTGCAGAAAAATGATTTGCACGTGTCACTCGACCCTTTCGGTAATCTTTATCTTGTACGCGAGCTC
The DNA here is from genome assembly GCA_022817065.1 of Probaryconus sp. ZL-2020. Taxonomy (NCBI): domain Eukaryota; kingdom Metazoa; phylum Arthropoda; class Insecta; order Hymenoptera; family Scelionidae; genus Probaryconus; species Probaryconus sp. ZL-2020. Next base: position 1,575 of record JABFQA010001798.1, on the reverse strand, counting down.
AGTCAACAGGTAGTTGACTGAAGATCAAAGAAGATTATTTTTCTCGTGTTTCGTAATTTAGGTCAGCTCGAGGCAGTTTTTACAAAACATTACATGCGACAGAAAAACGCGCAATAAAGTTACCTTTGACAGATCATAATTTCAGTAACAAATGTCAAGAGCCAATTTGTGCAATGAAATTATAAAATTTATTAAGTTGCTTTTTATAAAATTATTTCTAAACCAATTCAAGTTTGATATTTACTTTTTTTTATACAGAATCATGTTGATATTTTTTTTTTTCCACGGAGCGTTTTTATTTATTTATTTCAAATGATCACCCAGATGATATGTAATTATGTAAGAATGTGCAAAAATATTTGAAAAATGTTGGAATAAACGGTTTTGCTGAGCTGTTAGGTTCGAATGTAACCAACGTAGCATGACTATATTTAAAGTAGACACGGCGTTACAGCGACTGGTATACAGATACAGCATAGCCATTCGTATCGAGTGAAGCGCGATAACGCAGATTAGAAATATTCTTCTGGATTCGCAACGGCACCTTATAAATGTCCATTTAATTGAAGTCCTATGTTTAATTAAACGAAAACGTCTTCGGAGTCGTATATTGTGATTAATTTAAACCTGAAATTATTCGTTATCATTTGACAAAAATAATTGGTGAAAAAAATACATTTTCGAAAAATGTGTCTTCAGGGAAGATTTTGTATCGTGTAAAACGGTCTGGAAGCGGTGGTCAGAGTTAGGACCTCTTAAAGGAGTGAGAAGGTTTGTGGTCGAAGTCGGATCCAACGTTTGCTTTCTCGTCCCTCAATGTTCTTCCGTGCATTCCACGCGTGCACATCAACGAAATGGCACGATCCGAAGTATTCGTCATCCTCCAGTTGTGCGGCTCGACAAGGCTGCCTGGAGGACGCGTGCAGAAGAAACGGCGAGCCCTTCGGAATGCAGTTAACGATGTACAAACAAACCAAATTCATTCTAATGTACTTTTTTTTTTTTTCTTTGGCCTTTTTTTTCTGATTCATTTATGGGCGTAAAGGACTGTATGCAAAGCGCCGGCACTCGGAGACAAGGAACACCGAGTCGAAGAAAAGGAAGACCTCACTAAACGTGACGAGCATTCTAAGCTCATAGGATGACGACGACGTTCGAGCCAGAGGGCTTCTGAAAAGCCCTACGAACGTGCTCGACGCGCTCGATAAACGTCTTTGTCTATTCAGACAAGTATGATGAGCTATTTAATAATACAGTTCAACGTACTTCAGGGCTTCAACTTGACAGTATATTTACTTGTTATGGAAATTTTGCAATCAGTTATTAAAGAACTTTCTTTTATTTCATTATCAACCCTCAGACTTCAGGTTTGTGGTAAAAATTGTTCGATGTAATGCGGCGTTGAAAGGTACAGGGAAAACTGGCGTTCGGTTAATTGAAAAATCTCGATTGCGTATATTACGAGGAAATTGTCGTTTTACTATGTAATAATTAAATTTTGCATTGAGAATTTAAATAAATTCTTACGTGAAAAATTAAAAAAAAAAAAAAAAACATACATATTAATTTTAAAAA
>JABFQA010001797.1:0-12687 GCA_022817065.1 Probaryconus sp. ZL-2020 | reverse complement strand
TCTTTTTTTTTTTTTTTTTTTTTTCTATAGATTTCACTGCTTCTGCATGCAATTCTTGCCTTTAACAATACCCAGCACCTGAATAATAACAGTATTCAATGAATGAAGATTATATCTAACATTTTGCAAATGAATGAACGAATGAATGAAAATAATTTAGTTCTTCCTTTTTTTTTATTTCATTTTTGTTCTTATTTTAAATAAATGTCGTTTGAATGGACCAATGAGTGTTATTTCGTTTGGTTCTAATTAAATTATTTTTAAACACATTTGAAGAGAAAATAATGTTTAAAATTCTTGATAAATGTATCATGATCTCAAAGATGTATTAATTATTTATGGTAAAAATGAAAGAAGTTATTTTTATTTTAAAATGATTATTATTAATTTCAAATCATTTTTCAAAATCGAAACGTTGGGTAATAAAGAAAGGTAACGAACTATTTATTCATGTAAAGAAATCAAAATCAATCATTGATCACAATTTGGAGTTAAGGAAAGATAATTTCATTGTTCTATTATGTATATTACGATTATTTATTAAAAAAATGATATAGAATTGATTGTATTATGATTGGTCAGAAAAATATATGTTGTTCGAGCTTGGGTACCTATTTATATTTGGTCCCGAATGTATCCTCGAATGCCACTGATTGAGTTCAGCAATGTTATAAATCGAACCATTCAGTCTAATGATTGATTAAGCATAATGACCAGAGCACCCAGCAGAGATTATTTAACTAAAACAACGATGCCTCAGTATTCGTTCTAACGGATTTTCGAGGACTACGTATCATTTTTTATATACACCTTGTCATTTCAATATTTAACTAAATAGTTAACTAGCATTAAAATTTGTGTCTGTAGTATAATTTTCATATTTAAACAAGTAGATTTCTTTTAACGTCTATAATGAATGTTTGTTTTACGAGTAATTTTTTTGTTGGTTCTTTGACAATGTAAAGAAAATTTTTAATGTATTAAACAAAGTCTCTTACAATTATACAAATTTTGATTAATAAAATTAATTAAGAAATTATTTACTTGGATAATGAATGTACATAACTGTGGTATAACGTAATTCAATAATAGTGTATTATTATTGAAGATTTTCTCGAATAAGAAACGTTGATTAATAACATAAATGTTGCATAAAATGATACAGAGATGTGTTAAAGTTTCCCCAACAATATGTTATAAAGTACTTGAATGTAAGAATGTTTTCAAGTAGATAAAAAACATACATGTTTAACTGTATATCGACGCCAATGAATAAATCATAATGGCAGATATTAATTTTCTCTAGCCATATCTGTCAAGTACAATAATCTAATCTAATGACTTCTTTAATACTAATTTAAAGAAAAATTAGACATTAAATTTTTAATTAGAAAAATATTACTTCCTATATCCAGACAAATATTATATGAATAATTACTACAATTAAATGTATTTCATCTCTAATTTCGGATAGAATATAGAAAGTTTACTTAAAACTTTTCTTTCACGTGTACTGAGACAGTACTCAATCATCTATTTAGGTCATTTCTGTTTGAGGAATTATTCAAAAAATAAATAAAACTTACCTACCCCAAACAGCTGCAGATTCCATAAGAATATCTTTGAGGCTTACTGCAATAACATCGTGCTACCTGTCACAGTCTGTAATTTAGAAAAATAAAACAGATCAGTGAACAGCAAAATATTATCTAAACAGTTTTAAAAATCTAATCAATGAATAAATAGCTAAAGTTGTTATTTTAAAACAAATAGTTAAAAATGTCACGTACAGTTAATACTTCATATTTAAAGCAAAACTGAGTCTTTTAAAATATTTTAAGCCTATCTTCGTTCTTTATATCCTGTTTCTTTGATAGAGGCAAGTTATTCAAGTAATCCTGCTTACAGTTAATGAACAAATTACACTAACAGGTGTTAAATTCTTTGAACTTTTATCCTTAATTTATATAGTAACTTTGATGTACATTTTATTTAATAATTTATTAGTACTGTCCGTTGTTTAAATAGTTTATTACGTGCGAAAATTTAATTCTAAAATTTGTGAACGATAAATATTATGGTTGTTAAGTTGCGACGTGGCAGAAAGATGTTACGCAGGTAGAGAAAACAGGTACATTGATGTCAGGACGAAATTAACTTCAGCAGGTATTTGGGAAATAAATGAAACATAGCTATTAACCTTTGGTAATTATTGTTTACCTAAAACAGGTATTTTGGACCTTCGAGAAATTTTGCATATTTTAGACCTTACAAATAAAATCCATCTTTGGTATTTCCATAATTTTTGACTTTTTTAGAACAATGCAGAGTTACGAGTGCAAATTTCTAAATGACATATTTGGGAAATTGTCTTTTCTATTTCGAATAATCATTTTAAGTAAGTTGGCATTGCAATATTTCTAATGACTTTATTGGTCCATTTAATCTTTAAACAACATCTTTTTTTTGGTAATTTATCTTTGAATGAAGAAATGAGCTTATTAATTCGTATTATTCCAAAATTATCTTTATAAATTGTTCACCAAGAGAATAAATTCAATATAATGTTGTTTATATTACTTTTGTCCATGGTGCCTAATGCAAAGGAGCATAATGTGTACAGTTTGTAACTTTCTATATTTCAAACTGGTATCATGCGAACTTAACAGCCCACATTAAGAAATCTGACAAATTACAATATACAAAAACATTCTACTTTGCATAATTTCTATGAATAAATAAATTCCCTGATATTTATCTTCAAGCAAATCATATATAAAGTGTAATAGATCCTGTCCATATGAGTAGCTATCAATGACAAAATTTATAAAAGTACAAATTGGTTAATTTACTGTAATTCATTTTTTATTCAAACCAACCAATAATTTGTACTGTCGTTATTGACAATACTAAAAAAAGGGTGCAAAAAATAAAATTCTCAAAGGGAAGAAAATTTAAAGATGAAATAAAAAAAATGTGTACAAGAAAGTGTTGACGAGTAAGCTGTAAAACTGTCAAAAGGAAGAAAGCAAAAGGGCTAAATCTAGCTGCTCACAGTGAGCGAACAATAAAAAGCTAAGGGACGTTCATACCAAGAGCCTCGCGAATACTGTCGGTCGCCCTGCCAGGAGAGGACAACACAGAACACTGGGCGGTCAATGGGGCGTAAAACAATCATGCGCCTTCCACGCGAACACGCCCTTTCCGTTAAAACGGTCGGTCTTTTAGCGCCCAATGGCCAAGAAAGTATAGGAGAGCCAATGGGCGACTGGTATCCTCGGGATCACGAGCCCAAGTGGGAAAGTGCTGTATCGCGCACAGCAATAGGGTCCGCCTCGAAAGGCCCTCCACCTCGGTAAGGCAAGAGAGTTTCCCCGCGGTGCGGGTTCCAATGCCAAGTCAGTCCTGCTGTGAACACAGCAAGGAACACACACGGATAACTTCCCTTAGTAAAATCGACGCTCGCGTAACCGAGAGTCCGCGAATTCGCTGAAATACCGAAACATCCAGTGGGGCCGTAAGTGTGAACAGTGAGTGAACAGTGACGCGGAGTTTAACGGGAACTGGTGGCATGCGGGCCCCGCGCGATGACAGGACCCAGAGTTTGACGGTGTGACCGCGGGGAATGAAGCTAGAAGTTCAGGTGGAACCTACGTTGTACGAGAGTACCATGATGAACGCGTTTTTGGACGGCGTGTCCTCGCACCCGCACCACCTCGCGAGCCTGGGCATCAAGTTGTCGCCGGGCGGCGCCGGGCCCGGGCCCGTGCACCCGGAGCCGGGCGGCGCGGGAGTCCAGCCGGCCCCCGGCGAGGCCCCGAGCCAACAGCACCACCACTTCCACGCGCAGGGCTACCCCGGACACCATCCGCATCCAGGATCCCACATGGGACCACCGCACATGGGCCACCACATGAGCCACCATCCTGGTTACGCGGCCCGGGACTTCCTCCTACGAAGGGAGCACGAGTTCAACGCCACCGCCAATCCCACGACCCCCGAAAGTGGTTTGGGCCTGTTCACGCCCCTGCACCACGACGGAACTGCCGCGGGCATGCAACAATTCCCGCACCACCCGGCCCAACATCCTTTGGCCGCGGCTAGTCACTATCCTGGACATTACGCGCAGGACAGCAGACTGCCGCCTCCGCCGCCCCCGCATCCGCATCACCAGTACCTGGGTGCACCGCATCTTCCCAGCTCCATACACCATCAGCAGCACCCGACGGTGAACCACGCGAACCACCACCCGCATGGGGCCTTCCTCAGGTACGTGCGCGCGGGGCCCGGTGGCGCGCCCGTCACCCAACGCCAGGAGATGTCATGCATGTGGGTGGACCAGGATTCCCCCGGACCAGGGAGGAAATTATGCGGCAAGCTATTTAACTCCTTGCACGACATCGTCACGCACTTAACGGTGGAACATGTGGGCGGTCCCGAGTGCACCACGCACGCGTGCTACTGGCAGGGTTGCTCGAGGAACGGTAGGGCCTTCAAGGCCAAGTACAAACTCGTCAATCACATCCGGGTACACACCGGGGAGAAACCCTTTCCATGCCCGTTCCCAGGTTGTGGCAAAGTCTTCGCTAGGTCTGAGAACCTCAAAATTCACAAACGAACACACACTGGTGAGTTTCGGACTAATTTAGTTTTGATTGGCTTTGGGATGGGACGATAATAATTTAAGTTGGTGTAGTTAGGAAATTAATTAGAAAGAACACGATATCTGATCTGTATTCATTTCGATGTAAAATATACTTTTTAAGAAGTCTAAGAAATGTTGATTAAATACTGCATAAAGTACATACGAAAGTATGTAATTGCTATTAAACTTTAAGTCTGGATTAAGTGTGATTAGGTATTTTTATTTGTCTGTGTGTGAATATATTACTAAGTCAGACCTGAATAGTCCTAGCTTTCAATGAAACCAGTGTTAAAAATACCAGTTCATCTTAGTAATATACTCATTGACATGTTGACAGATTAAACTTTTAATCGGCATTTATAACGGATGATTAACTTACGTGTTTATCTTAGACTGTAATAAGCTGACAAATTAGTGAAAGCAAATTACATGTTCCATACATCAAAGTAGAGATATTAAAAACTGATTCAATCAGTGCAGAAATTAATGCTTGGGAGAGTATTAGTTTGCTCATTGTTTGCATTACATTTTTTATGTGTTTATTTAAGAAATTAACAGAAAATATAATTTTCATTTGAAAAGATAGCAGTTTTGTTTAAAAAGTCACAATGAAAAATATTTGCCTTTCTTAAATCATATGTATAAAAGCTGTTTCTAGTGGCAGCAGAATAATATCAATGTCCCTATGTCAACAAAATCTTCTGGTCTTTTGTTAAGCATGCATACTGGCTCCTGCAGCTTGAAACTTGATACAAGATCATGAAATACGATGGTCGAAAGAAAAACAATAGTCTGTCAACAAGAATAAGCTATCTCCAATTTGTATCAAGTTTGAAACATTGCAGTGGCTGAATCTAATCTCACCACTAGTCTTAACTAATTTACAATACAAATTCGACTAATATATTTCAAGTGGTAATATCCAAATAAGAAGAATACATTTCCATTGTTCAACGCCCTTATCCAATTCATAATATTTTAGAGCCATTCATTTATTTCAATCAGTTTCGCTGATGTGTGTACAAGCAAAACTGAAGTGCCAATGAAAACGATACATTTATTTGGAACTTTTAATGTAATTCAAAATGTATTTGCATACATGAATTATGTATCTGAGATAACTAACTTTAATGAATTAGTTTACTTTTGGAAGTTAAAATATTTCTCACGTATTTTAAGTTACTGAAAAACGTGTCGAATGGAAATTAGACGTTACAATTGACTAATTGAAACGTCTTAATTTTCTGACAAAAAGAAGAGTGTTATTTAAATTCGTTCAAGATTTAAAGCGTCGCTCAATAAAATGCAAATGAATGCTGTACTTTGAAAAGTTTTCCAAAAACATGTCAGACCATGAATAACTAGCACTTTGTCTACCGTTACTCATAAATTATACAATTTTCACTGCAGTCGCCGGAATTTCTGACGAACTTTCTTCGTCGCCCTTATTATATTTTCGTTCTATTCATCATCCTAATGTATTTCGTTGTGAAAAGTTATTAAGTTGCAGAACTGCATCACTGTAGTATGACTTCGCAGTTACTAAAAGATACGATGTGAATTTCGTTAAATCTCACTGTTCAGATTTGTTTGATCTTCATCTCAAATGGAAATAAGAATAATTAATTTCCGCTTCTTAATTAATATTGCACAACTGTTTTTTTTTACAATCTTATGAGAATTTTCACACATATACACATAGACGATACTCTGCAAAAATTCTAATTTTATTGTTACAATTTCATTAACAAATAAAATTTGAAATAAAACATTGTCTTTGTTTTTTTTTATATATATATATAAATTGAACTTTTCAACTTTCATTAGTCGCCCTCTCTAATTTCGTATGAGTTTTTATGACGCTTTTAATGGTCTGAAGCTCAAGTTCTTGATTGAAGTTGTGTACAGGGCCATTAATTAACAATCATAATAATTGTCACCTGGGAACAATTTTGCATATTAGTAAATCTTGTTGGCTTATGGTACATTTTACATCGCCAGTACATGTAAGTTAATTTGAGGCTTGAGCATTAACGTCGCGGTTAAAGTGAGAGTCCATTACCGGATGAAGAAATAATCATTCCGCGGGGTATAATTTTATGTTTGCAATGAATACGCGGCGCGCGATTATTTCGTCGTGTTGCTTTTGACAAGGTAGTACTTTATTGTGACTTGTAAAAAAGTGCCTGAGCGCGTTTTATTTTGTAGCGATATTTGTACACATTGTATACTTGAGGCAATCCAGTGCAATCGAGTTTACGATTGTTTTAGCGGCCCGTCCGAAGAATTTAAGACACATGCCATGTTTATTTTTATGTTCCAAGTCTGTGCAATTTCTTGCCTATTATCGAGTGGAATGCCTCGCAATGATGTTTATAGCTTTTTACAAGCGTAATCATTCGTCTTTAACAAGCTAACATCTTAAGAGTTGTGTTACAAATAGAATTATAAGATGAAGTTAATGTGTGTAGTATCCAAAAAAGATAAAATCGACAAGATTAGACCAGAATACATTAATACTAAAGAGGAAAACAGAAGAATTTCATTTTCTGACTTCTGCCTTCGAAATATATGCGCGTGTAGGCTGTATATATTAATTCCTACCCAGAGATAACCATCAAATAATGATGTAATGTAGTTAAATAAATCAGGGAGATTCTCTCTCTTTTTAGATTTGAATTATCGTCTAAACAAATAAATAACAGTTTGCTGGTGGTAAACTTTATTCTTTTTTTTTCTTTTTTTCTTCTTTTTTTAATTCAAGATCTTAAGTGCTTAATTTATGTGAATAATTTTAAACAAACAATTTAAATTTATTTACCACAAACTAAAAAGTTTTTCAATAACATTCAGTTTGTTTTTCAAGAACATTTCTTTCAGAGTTTCAAATATAAACTATTTGTTTTTTTTTTTCTCACGTAGAAATCATCTCTTTCTTTCGACTTGCGATCTAAAAATTAATTGCTGAAACGTTAGAATGCAGAAAAAAATGTGAGTTTGAGCAACAACTCCCGCTTTATGAAGCCAGTCTGGAGCAAAAGCAAGAAACCAGAAACGTTAAAATGGCGCCTGAACTTTATCAGGAGTTCGAGGAAACGTCGTTGATTGTGGTCGTAGGTGGTCAGACGAAAAGCAACGAGTGATACAAGAAAACGGACACGTAATTAAGTGGGAAACGGATGTAGATTCGCTAAAGGAATGTCCGAAGCAGGCCGTTAAGGTGGGACGCCAAGCGTCGAACCGTCGGCCGCTCGAAGAATTCTCGAGCGTTCGGGCGCCGGTTATAAATATGTAAATACAGTATCCACGCCGCGGGCATAAAACGCCACGATATATGGTCCGGTAATTTCTTAATTGCACTCCGAAATTCTTGTCATCGTAAAGAGGCGGTTGATTATATTGAAACGAGCCATGGCGCCGATGGCGAAATGACACCGCGGACAATACGAGAGGCGAGAACTACAGGAGAAAAAGGTTGACGAGTTTTTTTTTTTTTTTTATTATTATTATTTTATTATTATTTTTTCGTACCCGAGAAATTTCGGAAACCAATTTGTTCAACCAATTAATAATTTTGTGCGAATTAAAATTAAAAACGTTTTACAATTGTAGAAAACAAACAAACGCGCAAACATTGTGCAAAACATATGAATATTTTCTGTATGATAATTCGATCGTAAATAATGGTAATGAAATTTAAATGGTTGAAATTGTAAAAAAAAAATACTTTTTTTTTTTGTCTCGTGGTTAATTTTCATCAATTTTTAACTCCATAAAAAGTATCAACACATCGAAATTAATTTGCGAAATATAAACACGTATAAAATGTAAAGCAAATGTTTGAAGCTCGTTTTACGTCCGCGCAATTGGTCATTAATTTGTCCAGTTTTTATTTTCTCCACGAATTGACGAGAAATTATCCGCGTCGGGCGAATATGACAAATTGACCGGGACCCGCAATTACTATTTTTCTCGGGCCGGGAGAAACGCCGGAGCGCACTTTTAATTGGCGAGATTTTGCGATTATGAGTCTGCGTTGAGATAAAGTACGATATTGATGGTTCAAGACTGGTGACGCGAGTGACGCTCGGAAAAGGATAATGTAATGGAGAAAATGTTAATATTTGCCGAATTGACCAGCTTGATTCAAATTAGGGGACGAATGGGGATGTTTATGATGATTTGCGAATTATTAATGACCTGACGATTTTTAAATATGCCCTCTGCGAGTTCTGACGTTAATGGGTTTTGCTTTGCGAAACGGAATTCTTTTGGGATATATGTATATATTAGTCCTTTTGTGTGAGAGACTCCGATTGGTGCTACGAGATCACAAAAATACTTTACATTATTATCGTTATTATTATTGCTGTCGTCTAAAAATATTAATTTTTAAATGAACATTTTGTTTTAAAACAAAACTTTATAAAATGTTATTAATTCTTAATCGAACAATTCTGAAAGAAGTGAACTGAATCTGCAGTTTTTTGCAGAAAAAAAAATAATGAAACTAAAAACAATAGTTTCCCATAGTTATGGTAATATTTTTTATAGCTGTGTACGAGAGTAATAAATATTTTAAAACATCATCATTGTTTGACTTCAACACGATGAATTTTGTATTGGGCATAACAAAAGTTTGTCCCTACAATTCGTGTTGTACAATAAATTCCCTCCCCTTCTCTGGCTGCAATATTGATGTGTATGTGCATGCGTCAAGACCTCTTCCAACCCCTGCAAGTGAAGTAAATTGGCGTTTTCGAAAATGCGCTTTCTTTCACGCTGCACGGTATTTAATTCTTTGTCTTTGCCTCGCACGTTAGCGTGTTATTAATTCAACGCACAACGCTTATCATTATTGCTGTTGAGCAAGCATAAAAGAATGCAATTTGATAGAGAATGACAGTAATGATATATTTACGCCTTCGAATAACTTCGTTTCATTAAGCACGCCACGACAAACATCAAGTCAATAAATATAATTGACCATTACATTGATCGTTCTGTCGAGACAGAAAATATCCTTTTAAAAATAGATTTACTGTTGTCTTAATTCGCAATCAAGTTCTGAAATTAAAACTTCTTTAGACTTCTCAATTTTAAAATGTTTCGAAATACATTCTAGGTCTTCATTTTTTTTTTTGTCATTTTATTACTGAAATTAATGACCTAAAAAAACGCTTTCTTAAAAGTCGAGCATCTTTTTTCGCACTGCAGAAATAATATGTGCTGTAATTACGGAGAAATAAGAGAAATTCCAAGGCGACAATAAAGTTCGCAAAAACAGTGGGTCGTAGATCGTTCGTTCGGAAACGTAATGTTTTCCGGCCTTCGTCGGCGAGTTGCCAACTCGCGTATGTACCTCGTTATCCGATCGACAATCGCGTTTTTCTCGACATCACGACTGTCAGCGTTCGAGGCTGAAAATATCGCAGTTTCCATCTGCAGATGTACCTCGTGGCCATTAGGAGAAATCAATATGCATTATAAAGCATTGAAAGCCACCCTTGAAAAAAAGCATGCTTGGAAAGACAAAAAAAAAAAAAAAAAATAATAACATGTTACTAGTCGCATGTGCGACTTGATTGGCGGATCGCACAATGGGATTCTCCATGACGTGTCTTTCATTGGTCCATATTTCAGGAGGGTTAAGTTTTGCAGAATAGGGATGAGCTCACGAGGGGTGTCAGAATAAGCGTTAAGTAGGGGCGAACTCGTGGGGAAACCTCAACTCATGAAACGAACTTTAAACAGCCACTTATCGACTGTCGCCAACTTTCATCTCGCGACACCACCGAACTACGTTTATTTAAAAACTTACAAACTTTATTTCTACGTTAACAGAAAGAAATAGAAAATTTAATAATGTTCCTTTGATGAATTTAAAAAAGTTTAAGTCAGATTAAATGAGGACGATGAATCGTGAATGATTTTAATTTAATTCTAAAGGAAAATAATCATTGTATTTTGCAAATTTGAGAACGCAGTATCTTGAGATAATTATTGGGAATTGATGGTGTCGTAAAAAAGTCAATATACCACCAACGGAAGTATTAATCGAATATTGCTGTTATCCGGCAAAGTCACTTTTTTGAATTGCCTGAACGTAAAAGTATAACGCAGTACGATGTCGAGTAGAGGCTCGTGTCTGCTTCATGGGGCGCCAAGTATACGCACGGTGACGCCTTGTATATTCGGAAGGGAGAGAAAACGGCACAAAATATGGCAGAACGACCACGAGAAGAATAATGACGCAATATCATAGCAAAGAGGAACAATATTTGCACGTCTACCCGCCAGTGATTGCCATCGATTTCCAAATACCAAATTAAATCCACTCTCGCTTTTGCAATTTATCTACTACATTTACAAATTTTCAGAACATAAACTATATATCCATTGGATCGTCAAAGATGACTGAAATCAAATGTTCCTTGTTGAATTCATTTTTCCTTTACATTTCAATTCCATGAATGACAGTTTTAAAAACGTCCTCGAACGTTGTAAAGTCCAACTACTGTGTGCGCCAGTGGCTGACAGTGAATCCTTTCCAACGCTGCGGGCTAAAACACTTATCTCACTTGAAACTGATTTAGACAGAAAGATTTGTTGCAAAAGCAGCCCGGTCGATAGTTAGGCCGTTTGGTCGGAGCCTCGGGCCATCAGCACTTTAACTCGGCTGAAGACTAAAGTCTTAACCACGTCGAGCATGTGGTCCGCCCCAGCTTGGGGTGTCATATATTACACTTTAAACCTGTCAATAACCTCACAACTATCAATTAGGACTCAATATATATCCCAACTTATTTTCAATGTTACGCACATAAGTACTCGCGTAGCAATAAAATTAACGAACGTTCAACAAACTCAAGGATTATTTCAATGAAATGTTTTAAAGAAAACAAAAAATTTGTTTCATTCACAACAGATCTGCAAATGAAATCAAATTCAAATGAAGATTAGATTAAAATTCTAATCGTGGGTCTGTTAAATAATTGGTCTTTAATTCCACGTTGGAATAGAAAATCCATTCCAAAGTGGCACATTTACAAACAAGAGTATAACAATCAACTGCTGGTCCCGTTTAATAATTCCGTTGGCCTGGGCCATTTCAATTCTGTATAAGTATTACGGTAGTATCGCTTGGCATTTAAAGGACACAAAAATATAGTGTTACAGACACTTGATATTTTCTCAATGATCTTCATTGTCCCGGTCGTTTTAAACGTTTCAAGGCAGCAGCGTCGAAAGAAGGAGGTTAGGCAGCTACTGGCATTCGTGCCCGGCTTGAAGCGCAGAATGATTTACCTCGTCTTCGGTTACCCTTACACCACCAGCATTGTTAATACCTATAAGCATTTGTGGAAACCAGCTGGTCTTCTTGTTATACGATTCTCCTCGTTATCTTGTCTGCTATGTATGATTCATTAGGTCGTAGATTTTCGTTCCTCGGTAAATTGTGATGATTTTATTATTATTATTATTATTATTATTATTATTATCTTTTTTTCTTCGATGATATTCGTCTCGACGTTTAATTGATTGGTCTAAATAAAGCGGGATAATAGCGCCGTGTAATTGATCGAAAATGTAAACAGCCGACAGCTTTCAATAAACAGCGCTCGTCTGATTGACGCGTGACGGATATTTTTTCAGCTGTGGTCATGGCCACGGCTAATCGATTGCGCGCATGAAAAGCAATTAGCCGTTCGTTTTGCTGTTTTAATAGAAGCCAACGATATTCAACTTCTATTACGGTCTCACCGTCGCAGATCGGGACCATTAATTGTATCAACACGTGTGCAATAGGAAAGAATTGCTCGCGGAATGAAAGATGAACGCGTGATTATCGATTGGTCTAATTGAGTGAGGAGGTTTTTTTTTTTTTTAATGTCCTCAAACCAATAGAGAAAGTGGAATGCAAAAATACGAGAAAAACAAACAGATGAAAAAAAGAAGAAAAGCAAAAAAAGGAGAGTAAGAGAAATAAGAGACGAGGAGAAAAAAAAAAAAAAACGGAACGGAATGGCAAGCTAGCTACG
>JABFQA010001796.1:0-12696 GCA_022817065.1 Probaryconus sp. ZL-2020 | reverse complement strand
TTTTTTTTTTTTTTTTTTTTTTTTTTATTGAATCAAATGGGATTTGCTTTTTCACAATAACCCTTTTGAACTTATTGAAATTGTTTGTAAAAATAGAAACCAGAATGTTTTTGTTCGTCGTTTTATAAAGAAATTGAAATGTCCACTGAAACATTTCATTTAACTTCAGTACCAATTAACATTTGCAATGAATTAATCCTCGTACAATAACAAATTTCAACAACAACTCTAACTTCATTTATTAACTTTTTAACTCCGTCGGACAACTAATTAAGAAAATTTATATTCCGAGGTATTGCTTTTAAGACAGTTTGCAAATTAATTTGCAATGATGAAACTTTTCACCCCCATAAACAATTTGGCCAAAGTTTGCAAGGCCTGTAAATTTATTCGAAATAATTATACGCGTGACAAACTGATACACGCGAATCTAGGTCGAAAGGATGATTCCCTCGTAAATACTTCCTCGCAACTTTCTATGTCAGGCATTGATTATACATACAGTTGCAATGATCATCACCAAGCAAAATTAAGTCATAATTTTTCGCTCATTAATTTCGATTTTCGTAATTAACTTTCTCCCTGGAATTTATAACGCAACGGGCATTACGATCGTAAAAATTGCATCTTAACTCCAAAACTCAAGACCTCGAAAACTCTTTAAGACGTTCACCGCTTATTCAACGAATTTATTAAGTTTGTACAACGATTTTCGTGTCGTCTTTCTACTTTTTCATTATTATTTGTTTGGATTAAATCTAATTAACATCCGAAGAAAAAGTAATGTACGATATGTACAATTATTATTATCATGATCATCACTTTAATGATCATCACTTTTGAGTGTCACTTTCGAAATGTTTTATTCAATGAAAATTCGTTGAAAACCAACCGTTGGAAATATTAAAGTATTTCATCGTTCATAATAATTTTTGAATATCCATATTTCAAACATTGGAAAAGTTTCGTCTGAGAGGTACATTTACATCGAGCTTTATTTTCCCGATAGCAACGTCCATTGATGTTTTTTTTCGACAGGCCTCCGAACCGTGTCTAGAAATAGAGAGTTCGATTATCCCGATCTGGACCACGTATGAATATTGCCTTGAATGACGATTGATTGTACATTTCCGGGCGTCGAAGTCCTCGCTCTATCAGTCCCCCACTCCGACGCCCTTATGTCGAAAAGTCTGTTGGAAATTCGGTCGATTCGATCCGGAACGTCGACACATATTTTGGTGAAATAATGTCGAATAATGAGCGCCTGGTTTCGATATCGAACCACCTCTCTCGAAAAGCACTCTCTAGCTTTGGAGAAAATCGCGCTGGGAAGTACGAAACGACAAGTTGGCGTCGCTGCAATCGACTGACAAAAACGATCGAATAAAGTCTCAGACAGCCAATCGCCGGACTAGATCTTCTTCAATATAAAGCGATCCAATTAAGGGTAGCAGCACAAATAAATGGTCCAATCGGCCCGGGAATGTGGATAACTCGATATAAAGGAAGTCCTCCTCTTTCTTATTATCGGGGTTAAATAGCTTTCATACGGCCTAGATTCGTTGTCCCGAATCATGCCTCACGGCGACTTATTTAGATAGTCGGAATATCAAATGATTCGTCGTTCCTCCTTCGTTTGTCCGGGAAATAATGGTTCGTGACAAATCCGGCGAAATAATGATCTTCCGGGGGATAAAAACGGGACCGAATGAAAGCCCAAGGAAATGGTTTCCAAAGTCAGATATTTGCTCCAAGATTGTCGTTATTTCTTGATGAACACCCAGTCGCTGCTTATCCTTTTGTAGAGATGTCGTATTTACAAAAGTCTGAAAGCTCCTTCTTAGGAGTTTAACATCGTCCTCCGTATAGTTCCTACTCGTGAAAGATCGTGTCGCAAGAACACGAAAAGAGGGACAGGGAAGGAGGGAGAGAGAGGGCTTCTTATCCGCAGTTGTTGCAGACCTTCCTTTGACCTGAGCCCTCCTTTGTTAAATACTGAATCTCCGCGGATAACACTGGCGTTGCCTCTCTGGGAGATTGTCGCTCACGATACGACCAATTTCGTGATTTCGTGCATTTGTAATAATGACTAATCTTTTTCTACGAGGAACGTCTTCATATGAACATTTATGTTTCTGAGACATTTATTTGGCTTGTTTTTAATACAATTTTTTACGGAATAATTTTACAGTACAGTAATCTCTGTAATTTTTTGTGAACAATACAAATTGGTACTCTATATATTGGTACTCTACTCTAATGGTAAAATATTATATAATACTAATATTAAATCACTAATCATAAGAAATATATTATTTTAGAAATACTTTAATATAAAGTATTTGTAGAATGTGCTACTAGAATGTGCTTCCAGCTAAAAGTAATTTTCGTGCAAATATCAGGATTAAAAGTTAGTCTTTCAGATCATAGCTAAAATGTAACACCAAAATGAAAACATGACTCCATTGTCGTTCACCAGAGAATCTAAAAGACCCTTGGGTATTGATGGAAGGTTAATTAAAATTTCAGTGGAGTGCTTTCCGTATTAAAATACGAAGCAGAACAGTCAACGAATCTTGTTAAAAATTATGTTAAAAAATTTTATAATCTCTTTTTAAATTAATAAGAAGGATAATTTAATATTCATTAAAAACGCGTGCAAAATCTATTTAAAATTACAAATCAATACCATTTTCTATGTGTCGTGAGGTTACAATATTCATTTCGAACAATATTTATTAATCGAGATTATATGGTGAATTACAAATGAAATTTAATAAAGAATGATCTCCCACAAAATTTCTTAACGAAGACACGTAATTTCGAACAATATGGAACAAAGTCGTCTTTCCAATGTCTTCCCCCAGTAAATACAAAACCACTCTAATTACAAATAGAATACGATAAGAATTCCCATGTGGACCATTGTCCCAAATTAGTAAGTAAAGTATCCACAAATCGTCACGTCGATTCGCACACTCGACGTGACAAAACGTGCATTTTTTTCATAAGCCGAGGAGCCCTCTGCCTTTTGTGTTTACTTTATTTCAGACATAAAATAAAATCGGTTGAAAATGAAAATGACGCAATTGGGGCGAACTATAATAACAGAGGGGCGTGGGAGCCGTGGGGCTTTTTAGACTGGAAGAAGAGGTTGTCGGGCTACGATATTGTACGTACGTAGACGATGCTCAGAAGGCCTGGCAAAGGGGACAGGGATGGAAGGTAAAGGAGCCATTTCACACGCAATCTCGCGTGATGCGAATTCGCGGCTGTTCCTATGAATGTGCGTAACCGTGCACGTATTTTACTCTACGTGCGCCAAACACGCGTATGTAAATACACGCCAGTAGCTGTGTGCAGGCAGAAGGCATACTTTACTCGCTTTTGTTCGTGTTATATTTGTTGAACAAAAATGGCGGATTATTTATATTCAAATTTTCTCTTAAGGTTATGAATCATTAATAATAAAGGACACATGTTCCACCAACAGATTATGTATAATTTATGTACAATTACGTTCGTTAACTCGCCGCTACATTTTTTGTTCTCTCTCTCTCTCGCTTTCTCTCTCTCCTCTTTCGTTCACTGTACAAAGTCAAAACGTATTAAAATAGCTGCTGTACTTAGTTTCGGTTTATAGGTCATCTCAGGTCATTAATGTCACGTTATCCTTACGATTTTTTTTTTGTTTATCGTTTTGAATTATTAGTCCTGGTAGCATAGCTGTTTTGCTCTGTTCAAGGCCATTGAATATGTCGATACAAAATTTGTTTTTCTGTTTTTTGCATTTTCCTGCGATTTTTTTTGACAAATAGGACGGTTAAAAAGATTAATATTAAAGATGAGTAACTACAGATCGTTTCGTTAAAAATGTAACGCTTTCATTTAATACATTATTAAGAGCTAAAGACATTTTAAGAGCTCTCTAAATAAGCTGTTATCTACGTTGAGTAATATCCCTGAAAAATATCTCGTAAAACTCTTGTAGTACTTTCGATGGCGGGATTATTATTAACAATTATTATTATTATTCATAATACCACACCTTTGTTTAACTACAGTAAACGTAAGACAAGAAATTACTCGCGAGTTACAAAAGACTCTGAAAATATATACATATTTCAATAATAATAATGATATTGGTAAACGGCGAAAACTTATTCGTTGCACATGAAGGAGTTCATCGTAATGCAATTTAATCATTTTGGGCCACGAAATAAACGAACGCATTTTCCTATAAATAAATTGTGCAAGATAACTTCGATAAATTATTATTCAAGTTGCTTCATTTATCTCGAGATGTGCACGCTATAGAAGTTATATATTTATTGCTAAGTGTATAATAAAGATTGTAACTTTGGCAATAACGTCAGCGTGTTATTACAAATATGTAAAATTTGTTTTCGGTGTGTGTCGGTAATTTTGTCGAAATTTATTCGCGATAAAGAAATCTAGCAATTGCCATAATTCACGTGCCTTACGATGTTTACTGTTGCGATATTTAGATAACGATGTTTTTTTTTTTTGTCAGTTATTTATGTCAAAAATTTAAATTAGTTACAGTTTGGAAGAAATTGTTAGCTGATGTCCTACTATGGAAGACGTTGCTCTTGGTAATATTATTTATGCAAACGATGACCTGCCAAACTTCTCGTTTTGTTTAAGTACAGTAAAATTAAAACATTGTTTCTAAAAACAGAATCTATATTTTGGAGGAACATAAACCGCGTGTATGGAAACGTGATGTTGACACATTTGAATGTTAAACTAGAGCGTAATCGCGCGTGCAAAGGCTTGGAACAATAGGAGTAGTTAAAGCCCAAGCCGATCTCCCTTTTATTTCCCCCGCGGTAGTTACTTCGCTTAAAAAGTGTTTCGCGCGTAACGACAGGCGTGAACCATCCACTGTAAGCGTGCCCTTATTTTCTCGCCCTCGCCACAATCAGCACCCTTTTGAAACCAGTCTCTTCTTCCGGCCCGCGTATCGTCCGCCAGGATGAATGCGACAGCCCTATCTCGAAGAGGAACTGCAGCCACTGTGTTCGCAAGCCGCAGGACAATTACGCGCTCTAGCTATGCGAGCACGTGGCGAATTAAATTTAATATATTATAACCGTGAAAGGTACAATATAAGCTCGTACTTTTCTCTTTTTTTTTTTTTTTTTTTTTTTTTTGTTGCGAAATTAAACGAGCGAAATTGTTATTGAAGTTGAGTTTTAATCATTTAATGAAATTAATTTTACGATGTTTGCAGATTTTATAAATACAAAATTTGTTCTGCTTTTTTTACTCTGATTAACTTCGAATTAAAGTTGAACGTTTCTAAATGAGAAAGCTTGTGAAGTCTTTAGAGCGTTTTCAAGCTTTGTACTTACGTCAATTACAGAGTTTTGAAGTGACGTTAGAATTTTTTTTTTCATAAATCAAATGAATGGCCCGGGAACAACATTAGTCTATTTTATAAAACATGTGTTTTTATTTTATAATATGCGAACACGACACACGCCTTTTCCTGCATTGTTTCGATGCAGTCAAAACTGTGTCACGTGAAATTTTTGCATACGAAGCGCGGTTTCGTTTTTGTATCGATTCTCGAGACCTAAATGCTTCACTTTTACATGCGAAAAAAAAAGAGGATTTTTATTGTCGGCAAACAAAGTGATAGAGTAGATTATCCTTTTTGAAAGAAAACTTTCATTCGGCGTGTAATAACTAATGTTACAAGCTTTACGAAACGTAATTCTGCAGATAACATCTTTCCGAGAAGAAAAAAGAGGAAAAAAATACAAAAAGAGAGAGAAAGAGGGAGAAAAAGTTTGTTCATAAAGTTTCGCTGTGAAATATTTCAGTTTAATTATGAAGATTAATAATGTGTTCCGATAAAAGGAATGGAAATGTTTTATTCAATTCTCTTAATAACGTGAAATCTTTGATAAGTTGAAATCTTATAACTTATTTTGTCATTCTATCTTTGAGGGTGGATTAATCTCTTTTTCTGCATCAAAGATGTTTTTCAAAGTCTTACAAGCAAATTTATGCTTTAATAATAAAAGTCTCTCTTATTATATTTTATTGTGCGAAATAACAAATTAATTACATTCTCAAATGTAAGATTTGGAAATATAGGATAATGGACTTTTTGAAGAAAATGGTTAATTTGAAATAAGCGACAGGTTGTGTATAATTTATAAGCACATAATGTATTTATTCCTGAGCTGAGTGCAGAACACACACGTGGTGTTTTCGAGTATACTTCGCATAATACATAATAGATGCTTTTAAATTAATTAATAGCCAATAGTCTACATAGGGTTGCAATTTCATTTCCTTCCAAGGTAATTGTTTCTAAAGAAATATTAACGTTTCTTGAACAATTCTTATTACTTTTCATTCATAATTAATAATAAAAAAAAAAAACAAAACAAAAATCCTATATGTTCAATCATGAATAAAACGATTCGCTGAAAGATTATCAAGAATTTTCGCGATGTAATTTACATGTATGTATCCAGAAGTTCGTGATTGGAACTGGGGAGTAATTAAAAAATGACAAGTTGATCAACTGTGGCACCGCGGGTTATATAAACAGTAAATACATATACGTGTGTACATATATAACGCTCATTTTCGCGGGCTTATAATTGAATATCTGATATGCAGTCTTCCTGTAATGCGTGTAATCGTTGTAATGCGAGAACATGGGCTCGATCCTGCATTACAGCAGCGCCACTGCACGATAGCTTTGTTCCATTATAATCTTCTGGCGCGTTGTTAATTTATGCGCCGATAGAACTCACGCTCTTGCACCAAGTGCGCTCAACACACTTACTTCTGAATCGCGATAAATTAATAATTCAAGTTTTAGTTTCACCCAAGCTGAAACGGATTTAAAGACAACCATGAGACTAAGAAACTTTTTCATTACACTTATTACATCATTTTTATCGAACGCCTGCACGCCATTAACTTTGATTTTGAAATTCACAAACTTGTTTGTTGTTCAACAAAAATTACATCCTTCGTTTCTTGTTCCAATTACTTTTAAATTATTACACAAAGAATCAGAATTAATTTCACATTTTCCTAATTAGCTTCCATTTATGAATCTTGTAATACTTTTTTTCTTTTAATGGTTAAAACAATAAACAAAATAGACAGTTAAGTTTACAATTATCTTTGAAATTTGGCTTGTGAATTGGCTGTAACATTTTACATGATGAAGCATTTGCATGATGATCCTGTGAAAAGAAAACTTTCGTCTTTCAATTATTACATCTGTATTACATAAAATGGAGAAATTTCTCTATTGAAAATGCATCGACGCTGGCTGTGCGAGTTATTCGAAAATTTGACCTTTCATCATAGCTCGCCTAGTTTCATTGAAGGTACAAATCTGCACAGAATCCTCGTCCAAAATATAATAGCCACAATTTCAGCAATCCACGATGCACGCTGAAATTAAGCAAAATTGGCATCTGATTCAACACAATCTCAGTCAAGCTGTGAATCGGCTTGAAATCGTTCGCTTTTCATACAGCTTGATCCCCCTTTGAGCTTAGAATCGCAAATGAGAATGCCGCTCAAATTTTCGAACAGTATTAAAACGAGAATAAAGATTGATTTACGCACGAGCCAATTATTTCACTGATACTTTTATTTGTTTTCGAATTTTTTAAAAAGAAAATTCACTTTATCTCGAAAATATTTTTTCGATTTTAAGTAATATACGTTTCCAATAAAATGAAGATGCAAAGCACTTTTATCAAATAAGAGACGTAGAGGGAAAATTTTTTTGTAGCTATTGTGGCAAAGTTTATATTGACGAAACCAAAGATAGATCGAAAACAAAATTCAGAAACGCAAATATGATAAAAGAACTTCATCTAGTCAAGATTTCCCTTAAGCCGAGCCTTACGTGAATAAAAATGTTAGTGCATACAGGTAGAAAGAAGAAAGTTATTCAAAAAAAGAAAAAAGAACCACGAGCAAAGAGATTTATAAGCATATACTTAAATGCGTCCACTTCTTACAAAAATTATAATAAAAGAAAGAAATATATTCTCTCAAACGAGTAATCGATAATGATTTTTATTTTTCTAAAAGAGAAAATAAAACCTAGCAAAACCAGAGCTCGGTGAATAAGAGAAAGTTTATTTAAAATCATTTTTCCTTATTTATCAGTTTCTGGTGGTTCTATTTTTTAACTAGCTTGATTTTTTAATACAATAATGTCACTCGACGTTTAATCTGATTATCTTATAACATATTTGTCAAACACAATTTTTAGTATCCAGTTATACAAAAATAATAATATCGTATGAAGAAAAAAATCTCTATCCAAGATAATTTTAAAGAGACTGAATCACGATCATGAACCATTGAACGAAAATTCTTACGTAATATCTGATCAAATACAAACAAAAAAAATCTTGTAATTTACCTAATCAATTGCCTGTCGAACATAATCAATAATTTTCAATAGAATGTTCTTTTCAATAAAATCAGATAAATAGAGCGATACATGCTAAACTTTGATTAAGCAATAATTCCAGTTTGTCGGTTTATAGAACAGAAATAATTATAGCAATATACACGAGAAATGCTGTACAAAGTACGTAAGCGGATTATTGTTTAGGCCGTGTTAATACAATCGTTTGCGCAATCACAATGATTTCGACTGGGCTTTTGGCCTCTTTATCGACTAATAAATTCGTTCTTCCGGCTTCTATTTTTCTTGAACGAAAGCATTCCGAAAATATATGTAATTAAGCCTTATCGTCTCTCACTCTTGTGGCGTTAACACCGCAGAATTGGCTCGCTCGTACGCACCCCAATGACGATTACATCGGTTGCTCGTTAGGCGAGCCAATTCATTGCGGTCATCGAGTACCTCTTGTCCTCTATTCAAACTTTATCGTGTCGCTCTGCGTCGTTCGACAAGCATTATTAGTGAATAAAAGGCCCTCCCTCTCGCTCGCTCTCAAAAGAAAATGATAGAACACGAACTCTCCACGTTTTACTGTCTTCCAACCATGACTCACGTGCCGGGGAATAGGGGGTTGGACAAGAGCATCATAAATTCACCAAGCGAATTAGCTTTCGTGACACAACTTTGTTTCATTCATTTTCTTTCTGATTCATCCGCTCTTAGGTATCGCCCAGAAGAATGCCCGCTAATAATTTAATCTCGGCCCTTTAAAAGATATTTTGCAGAATTTATGATCGCCGTTGTTTCGAATGACGAGATTTAAAATCATGCAGACATTTGAATAGAGGATATAAAGATGAATTGCGTTGGAAATAATATACGCGATATTGAACAAGTAAATGGGTGGACATTCACATAGTTAATAAAACATTTCTAATCATCCGGAGCAAATAATTAATCGATTGATTAAACTGAAATAGACCTTTAAGTAACTCTTGATGAAATAGAACTACTGTGCGTTATACAATGATCTTCTTACACAAAGGGTTAATAACTTAGAGACCGAAGCAATAATGACAAGGTAGTGTTCTTGGTTTTAATTAACCTCGCGCCTGATGAAGATCCAATCGGAAAATTTTAATTAGAAGAAAAACTCTTTCCATCAAAATCCAAATAATTAAATCAATACTCGAATCTCGACGGTACAACTATTCCGCGCTAACGAGAAAGTCTGTAACTTTAGTAACAAATAAGTCCTCGAATAATCAATTCCTCTCTTTCAAAGGAATCGGAAATGTTCCTTAAACTGTGACATCTCAAATCTTATCAGAGTTTAACGTAATTATTTCTTCCCGAATGTAAGACACTTTTGTTGCGCACGTAAAGAAAGTGTCTGCAAGCTGAAAATGAAAATCACCGGCATAGTAACGATGCAATTACGAAGTCTAATCAAAGACGTAATCGTTGGATATTTGTCACGAGAAAAAAAAAAAATACACACTCCAATGCTAACTGAACCTCACTCTATTCGTCAGAGCGTCTTTGGACCGTAATGAGTTCCACAATTGCCTGGAAAAAGAAACCGAAAGGCGTCGTGACTCGAGCTCAACTATTTTCCCTGCCAATTCCTTGACATCGCTGCCTCAGCGAACCGAGTGTCACCAAATTATCTTCCACATTATAATATGCAAATGCAATTTCGTCTATTACATTCAATTGCAGAAAAATGGAAAATGCCGTAATCACAATGCTTCCATTATTTTACCACACTAAACTTTATTTGTAATAAATTTTACAATGAACATAACTTAATGCCTCGCTTAAATTTAAGTTCCTCATTACGAACAATATGTTCCTAGAATTGACGAATATATATTTTTATGGCTAAGTAATAATGAAAGAGAAATTTGAATCGTCCAAACAAAAAAAAAATTAATATGTACTCGTTTATTTGTAATTTAATTTTTAAATGTAAGGGTTCTGTCTTGATCTCAAGCTTTACTGACGTATCTTCGTGTATCTTATTCCTCTTGGAAATGACGCTGTGTAAAGTAAATTCAACATTAAACTAGACAGAACTGAGTGTTGTTGTTTGAGTGAGTGTATACGTGCGTTCTATAGTTTGCTATCTCTCCAACAGTGAGCTTCTTCGACGTCTAGGATTTGTCTTACTACGTTGAAAGAAAAGTATTTTTAATGGAACAATAACATTGCAATCAATGGAAATCTCTTGTCTCCTTCGTGCTATTTTACAGATGATAATGTACCTGTGCAGTTAAGTTATCAATGAATCATAAAAATTTCTGCAAGAAATGGAAATAAGTATTAAGTAACTTTTTACACATAACATTTGTTGAACGTAATTTTTTTTTTTTTTTTTTTTTTAATAATTTATGATGATAAATTACTTAAGATTATAGCTGCTCTTGACATCTAAAATTAATGATACTAAATATATACAAATGTTTTTATTCGAAACGTAAAAAAGTATTCGACTGGAGAGTACTTTTAAAGGTATTACAAAACTGAAACGTATTATTTTTCCAACTCGTTACTGTCGTCAGAACAAGTTGGCTTTGCTCTTCATATTATGTCAATGCCTATTTCTTGCGATGACTTCTCTCGCAAAATCAACGTTACGTTCCAAACACAATACCTCCATGTGACTAATGCATTTCATTGATGACTGCTTCACTTTCATTACAATTCGATTTGTCATACTGTGACTTGGGAAAAAAGTGCTTGTTTTCGTTCCTTTTGAAATTATGCCAAAGAAAAAGTTTCGCCCCGGTGTCGAAAGATGCTAAGATAAATTACGTACCTGCTTATATTCTTCGTTACGAATTTATTCGAACAATATTGTTGCACGATTAAAATAACTCGTTTTACAAATAAAGCGTCTTGTTATTTTAAAGGATATATTCGGCGGTAGAATTTTAAATGCCTTATTGTTGACACAAGTGATTAATTCTGAACGGTTCGTACTTGAGGCGAGATTTGAAATGAGAAGTGAATTATCATTTGAAACGGATGAAAAGTGAGACAATTTATGAGCTAGAATTATTAAGCGAGTCTCCTTTCATTCGTAGATTTATTTACCCTTTCACTTACTTCTGACCTTCTGCATTAAAACTTGAGGTCATAATTTAAGGCAATTATTTATTATCCTCTAAAGTAAATAACTTTCAATAGTTATACATGAAAAAAAGTTTCGTCAGAGATGGATCTATTTTTTGTGCGAAAGAATGATTGCAAAAATTAGAAATCACTGAATCATTCCCAAAAATAATGATTCGCACAAATTCAAGAACTATAATTATTTTTGTAGTTCTAAATTCTTAAAGAAAGCCCTGTGGCACTAATAAATCTCATTCTATTCGAATGATTGATGACGATCGTAAAACTAATTACATGACAACTAAAACAAAATGCGAATATAATTGCAAGAATACATGGACGATTAATTAGACACTGTCTCGAATTATTCCAAGCATTTCAAATACAGCTAAACAAATATAACTTGTATATGGTTACAATCACAATGGAACGTCACTATTTTCTTAAAAATAACATTCCGAAAAAATTCGCAATTTTGGTCTTCCGGGCATATTTGACTGATATTGTTATTCGCCTTTTCGTACTTTGAATGTATTCAACCGAAAATTTGAAAGTTAAATATTTGAAAGAAAAATTTCCTGAGTGTGCACATAGTTTATAGTTCAAACTGCATTCTTCAAAACTCGTATATATACATTACATATTTTATGTCAAAGAAAGAATTTATCAATTGCAAAATAATTTCAGTAATTATCCATGAAAATAATTTCATTCAAAATCAACGTTTAGCTTAGCTCATTTTTACAATAAAAAATATCCAATTTAATGTTAAAGTGATTTCATCTTTAGTAATTTTTCTTTTACTACGTTTATTTTATCGTGACGGTAACAAAAGTAAATTAGATTTCTGTTTAACAGGAAATTTTTCCTAGACTAATACTGGTTTAGTTATCAAAACCAAAGTACTTTTTCACAGTTAGAAATGTAACGCTTTCAACCTGATTTCCTTATTTAAGTCTGATTAGACTTGCTTCAGTATCATAAAATTATACAGTAGGCTGATCAGATACATTTCAATTGAACAACTTAAGGTAACTGAAGTAGACTCTCTGGCGTTACTATGGTCAGTTTTTACGAATTGAAAAAATCTGATTTTAATTAATAGGTCAAATATTAATTTAATGTATTAATAAATTATAAATTTATAT
>JABFQA010001795.1:0-12701 GCA_022817065.1 Probaryconus sp. ZL-2020 | reverse complement strand
CCACCGATGTCGGGCCGTATTTCGTTTTCAAATTGGGACATTGAAAACTGGTGTTTTTTTTATCAGAATAAAAGGCAAAGACGTTTTTTTTTTTTTTTACTAACACATTTAGTAAACGTCGAAACAGAATTTGTATTACGAAAAAACGTCAATGATATTAAAAATTTCACTTCTTCGCAGAATATAATTTTTGTCGGTGCAGAAATAAGAAAAACTTAAATGAATCGTTATGAGAAAAATGTTCTCTCTATCATTCCAATGTCGTGTTCCCTCGCCAGTTAATTCGAACACGAGCAACCCACTGAATATGAAAATTCATACATGCTTTAATTTACCTAGCCCGGAGCCGGCTCGACAAAAAGTGAACCACGTACTTTCCATTCCCTTTCGCCTTGAGGAGCCCCTTTTTTTTTTTTTTTACTTCCATAATGCTTCGGCCCTCGTCTGGCTCTCGTGTGTCTGTCAACCGAAAGACTCAAGTTAATAACCCTTGCGAGTCTGCGGTTGCCCTTCTCCCGTCAAGTGGGGTATTCCTTTATTTACGCATAAGGGAAAAATGAACTCTTATTTATTTTCACTTTGGAGGTACAAGTTACGGTTCATCTAATTCGAAAATAGTTGAAAGCCAATAAGTGGAGCACTTCGAACTTTGGTACGCACGCCGAGGGATTTAACAGGAAACGTTTAAGTGGTGTTACAACGAGGTAGTTAATTTGGCTGAGGATTGTTGAGGGTTCTTTTTTTTTCAGTTCCTAAGTAATTGTGTGGTTTCTGAAGATCATTGTTTAGTTTTTACGTCTATTAAGAGTCAGTGAATCAATTCCTGTTATCATATTTGGATATTCCTAATGGATTGGATATTCCTATGTATTCATATTTGGATATTCCTAATTCCTATTATCATATTTGGATATTTACTTAGATGCAGTGAAATATATTTATTAGACATAGCATAAACGTGATTCCAAGGAGTCTTTTGATTTGGACAAACTGTAGAGCCTTTTTTTTTTTTTTTTGTTACACAATGCATAGCGGAGGCAAAACTTGTATTGACTTTTCCAAAGCTAGGATTCGAGCAATAGTCGAAGCGCGTCGCGCGATAATACCAAATGGGGTGGAAAGAAGAAAAAGGTCCGCAAGGTTGCCAGCGTGAAATGAGCTGCCAGCCGCGACATACGGTTTCGGTAGTTGTTTAACTCGGAGTTTGCCATACGGCGCTTGTTAAGTGAAACCGACTTTTCGTCTGAGAATACGTGGTTTACGTTTCCCGCCAGAATTTCTACTTTTCCTCTTATTCCTTCTCTCTCTCTCTTATTCCTTTTTTTTTTATGAAACCACAGTTTGGTTCCATTATTTCCGAGCGCTTTAATAAATTTCGCAATAAACCCAGAATGTTATCGCACAAATAACATTAGCATTAAAACATTTTCGGAAAAATGATTCGATTGGTCTGCTATATGATTCCATCGGGCTGATAGAATAAATACGAATTTTACATTCGTTTTCATTGAAACGCGTTTCAAATATTTGTTGTTCCGACGAGTTTATTATATCAGTATTGGAACAAAAATAAATAGAGATTTTTGAATTTGTTCATTTATTTTACAACATTCGGTTTATCTTGCACAATTTTTGCTGTATATTTTTCATGAAAGCAATTTTTATATGAGAATCAAATAACGATGAAACTAAAAATATTACAAATATCTATAAATGTTGGAATATTAAAGAATATTGAATTTTAATGTTTGCTATTATTTTATTTGTTTCAGGTAAGAGACAATACATTATAAAAATCATCGAAAAAAGTGTGAGTACGAAAATTTCTAAAAAAAAAAAATGACAATTCACAAAGCAAAGGTAATTGTATTTTAAACGAAACAAGTATTTAAAGAGAAAATTAATACACAAAAAAGGTACCCTTTTTAATCACCATTGGTAATTAATAAATATTGGAAATTAACGTGCAAACATTCAGGAATTAGAGTATCACGCGAATCGTTAACTATCTGGTGAATTTGGAATATTTTTTGCCTGTTATTGTTCAGAATTCACGAAGTTCGATGTTGTTAAACAAATGCCAACTAGCGCCAGATAAGTTTTTAATTAATCCACTCGGTCCAAACAAAAGTTAATACTCGACGGTTAATACGCTCGCATTCGGTAACATTAGCGGTTTTGTTATACTTGGCAAACATTTTTCCCATAATTAATTAACACGCGTGCCAAGTTGGTTTAATCTGACGTGAAATATGTTCACAATTTTCTTCGTAATTACTAGATACTATATTTACTGAATTACTGCCATAATCTCCTAACATAATATCAGACTCTATATCAGACCTGGGTACAATGCGTCATTGCAGATTTCGGTGCAGTTGTTTGCAATATCGTTACCATTCGTAATATTTGCCTAAATCCACACGAAGGATTTTTAACCCGAAGCAAAGCGAGCACTTAGCCAAACACACTCAGTGGTATTTCATGGCTCTGAATTGCGAGTACTTTTGTTAAATTTTATCATTAATCACTTATTAGCATTAATTACCTCTTCCAAATAACGCTCTTCCATTAGCACGTTATATCGAATGAATTATGAATACTGATTAGTGATGACTGTTGAAGCGAACTTGCTACTCAATAATTAATGGATTATCTTTTTACTCGCTTTTCAATAAAGCATCAATATTCTTTAAAAACGTTTTACAACATCTCTATTCAATTTATTTTGCAAAGAAAATATTTCTTTTTTGTTTTTCATTGCAAAATGAAACGAAAAAAAAAAAAAAAACAAAATTACAAGTTCTTTCGATAATGTCATTCGTTAGCTCGTACAATTAATACAATCGGTAGAATTTGCGGAGGTTATCTTGCTTAGATTTCATTAAGTCCCGTTGACTGTTTTTGTGCCAAGGCTTTTAAAGAAATCCCCGAGCTCGGTTTTGCCGCGCGCGGATTTGTCAATCACGCGGATTCTTCGAAACCATCGGGCGTGTACCCGTCTAATTCCAAACCCACTGGAAAGCTGAAAGCTCGAAATCGCTGGAAACCGCGCTCATTTGTAGAAACATCCGACGTATCCTAGAATCCCGCAGATTTCCTTCGAACATTGTATCTCTTATCAAGCGTATCGCAATCTTCCGCCGAATCACAAATACCACCGACAGAAGTGGGCTCGCGCAAAATTGCTTCCATTCAACGAAAAAGACAATGACTCACGAAGGAATATATTGAAATTTTCTGGATTTCTATTAACAAACAAACATCTCTTTTTTGGGGGGAGTAACAAAATCACACGAAAAATCTTTATCCTAAAACGCGTTCCGTTCTTTGTGTAATCAAACATCCGTTTGAAGAAAGCTTCTCCAGAAACGGCATTTTAACAGCAGACTCACCGGTTCTTCAATTGAAGTATTGTAGATTGCAATTGAAAAGAAGGCTAAGTAAATTCATCTCCAGTTTTGGCGGATGATTTGTTATAAATGTCTGAATGCCATTTCTGGGACATTCGTGGCGCGTTTCTCAAACGACTGCTCGTCCATTCCAGGAACGTTTCTGGAACATTTCAAAGTTTAGGAGAACGTTTCTGTTATGTTAGGGATTGCATCGACTGTTGCCAACTCGGCAGACGAAGACAAACAATGAGGTCTCGGCTCGCAATGGAGACGAGCGAGACACCGTTAATTCCTTTTTGATGTCAGCACGTCTCTATCCTATTCATTAACATTTGCGAACTATGATTGGCTCTTTCGTTATTCTTGTCCTGAGTACTTCGTTTTCGTCAACAGAAGGGGTAATGCCTCTCTTTTATCTCCTACCAGTTTTTATCCAATTGCTTTAAAAAAGAACTCAACTTTAAAGGAAGACTTTTTTTAATACACAAGATAAAACTAATTTCTGAAGCAAAAGCAACATTAAAGTGATTTTTAAATGATAACAGGTTATTATTATGGTATTGATTCCTACTTATATTAATTTCTCAAGATAATCAAATCAATTAAACTAGATCATCCTTAGGCATTACGGTATAATGTTTATAATAGAGAATAACTGAATTCAAAGTACATCTTAATTATGGCATTTAGTTTATTATGAGATCTTATAGAGTATATAAATCTTTGTATCGTGTTCAAATAATTTATAATGATGTAATCCAGTTCCGATACTTTTGGGACAATGTACTCAATTTAGCATAATGCTATGATTGAGTTCCTGAAGCGATTCCAAGATATCCATTTCAAGTTTGGCAACAATTCCAAGATGTATCATTAGGACCAATGGTCTTTACGAAGCATGATGTACTTTGTTCGCTATACATAGTTTGATAGGCTGTGCATTTATCTCGATGAACAGAAAGGAAATAAGAGAAGAGGAGGAGCAGTGGATGAAGAGCTAGTGCGAGGGGGAGGGGGAGGGAAAACCATGAAGCACTGCTGCTGGAATAGCTTGTTGCATTCAGGACGGATAAGCCACAGCAGGCTCCATCTTGTTTACTTTGCCGAATGGCTCAGAGGAAGTCAGCTTGGAGAAACCGTACCATATTCTCCTTCAGAGACGTCGTCTCTCTTGTGACATCTGTCGAGACACCCGTCTGCGTCGACCAATCTCCCTTAAATTCGATCTTCTTTCGATTTCATAATGCCCCCTAAAGGAATAAATATTCTGCATTCCAGAATTTCAGGACCACCTTTTATATTCCTGAAATAAAGTAGAATCTCGAGTAATGAGAGGAAGAGGGAAATAATTTGTTATTTCTCACATTAGGAAAAAGGTAGAATTTTTAAGCTGTTTACCAGGGAAAATTGATCTAGGATAAAATAAATCCTTTTCACGATGTTTCGGAATTAAATAGGTCAGAATAGCCGACATATTTCACCGGAACACATTTAGATAACCACCTTTTGGGAAGCTACAAATTTGTTCAAAACATGCCGGAATACTGTTGTGTTGAATGAATTTTTAGAAATATAAAAAGGATTTTTGAAAATTTTGAATCTCGAAGGAATCGCGTCAAGGGAAAGCAATATCCCGGACAACGTTACCCGGAAAATATCTTTTAACTGTTTATTCTGTTCGAGAGAAAGAAAGATTTGTGAAAGGAAAGGTTGCTCTCTTGGTCATACATTCTGTATATCTAGATCAGGTGAACGTATACTCGTGGTTGTCTTCCTTTTCCCGGCTCGTCCTTTTTTCGTCGTCTTGTATTTCTTTCCCCGTAGGCTTTATAGTTACCTTTGGCTTCACGAGAGGTACGTGAAACGCGAAGTTGCTTGCACTCGTAAAAGTCGGAAATTGGGAAGACCCTGGAGTTAAGATTACAATTGGCTTGACCCTCTGACACGATAAATTCACCGCAGGTAGGACTACAGCCTGCGCGACTTAATCGTAAATTAAAGCCACAGAGAAATGAGTTTCCGCAACTTAGTTTCTGCTCTCGTAATTTGAAATTGCCAAGTCGAAGCTTCGAAAAAGTCATTTAATGTTAGTTGGGATTTAGCTGGCATCTGATTACGCGTCGAACGAAAATCCTTCCGGCTACGAAGGTTCGGATGAAATTCCTTTTTTCAATCTTCGTCATCAGGATTATTCAAGGAATAAGAATTTCGTTCAATTTTTCATTCGACAAATAAGTTGAACGCATTTCAAACGCAACAACAATTTCTAAAAACTTGTTTATCCAGTTCGCCCGGTATTTCCATTTCCCCGCACTTTTGAATATCTCACTGAAGCATAACAAGATACGCATGACCTCTTAACAATGGCAAGTATTTCCCTGGCCGAATAAACCGTCAATCATGACCGTAACAATAACTTGGACCTATTATATCAAACGTCTCGTTTGTCCAGAAAAGCAGCGAGCATTGCACGTTGTCGGGACGTGCCGGGCGGACGAATTAGAAGAGGAACAGTGGCTGCGTCCACTTATTAAATTTACCCATCTCAAATTCCACTCTGTCCGGGAGTAGGCGAATCTCGCAGAGAAATTACGAGTTGACGCGAATACGAGAGAAAGCGGAGGGACAAAGAGAGAGAGAGAGAGAGAGAGCCAGTTCCGTAACATACAACTTGAGTTAAAATTCCCTTCTAAATACTTCGCATCTAACTCGCTCAGGACGCGCGCCACAGTTGCACAGCACGCACAGGCGAGACCACCCTGACCGGTATTACCCGGTAATATCTTGTAAATGCATGTCCTCGTACAAATGCCTCGAGCCACTCCAGACGTTCCGACAATTCCAACAAATAGGAAACACTGTCCTCCCGGCGCATTTTGTTGTCGTTATTTACCGCCACCCTGGCGCGACATAATTTTTTTCATAATTGACGCCGTACAGGATTTACAGGACAACTTTCAGGATTTTTTATCCACCGCAAATCTACAGCCGGATGAATTTCAATTTGTTTCGAAACAAATGGATAATCGGATTGACGTTAAACGAAAAAAAAAAAAACAAACTACTTCAGGTTACTTGACATTATAAAATATGATAGGGTGAATTTAAGATAGCGAATACAAGCAAAACTGTTTATGAGAAAGAAGAAAGTAACGAAGTCGAAGAATGTGGCAGAAGGAGGGATAGAGAGACAATGCAGTCAGCAACAGCAGACGCAGCAAATTGCCCGTTAATAATCCAGCTGGGGTTGGTGCATCTCTCGCAAGGGGGTTGGACTCGAGTGAAATATTCCTCCCTGATCCGATGTAATTGCAGCGCCGTGCTTGAAAATTCTAGGCTTACACTCGATGCTAAAAGTGGATACCCGTCGTCATTTGTTTTACGCTCTCGAATATAAATTGTAATATAAATTGTCAAGAAGGTCTGCGACGTCTTTCTTCTTAAACAAATCTTCATGCTCGATTTCCCTCTGCCAATATTTGCTGACGAAATTGACCGCTCACTCCAGTATTAATCCATTAAGGGCTATTATTGTACTTGAAGGAACAGGAAAGTCAGCCAGCCAGTCGTAATTTATTAGCATAAGCATTACACGAGATATCTACATAATTAAATCGGGAACGGTGATCATAAAACATGATAACTGCACGATTAAATTTGGTATGGTGTTCATTATACATGATCCGAGAATCATTTTATCTGCTTTTATGGTTGTAACGCATCATATCTTTATGATTAAACCTTGTGAAATATTTATTATGTATAATCAGTGATGGTGTTTGATTGAATTTTGGTATTACATAGATAAAGGATGGTATTGAATGTTTATATCATCTTGATATCTTGTGACAGTTAGATGATTATCAGATAACGGTTGTAGTTGTATGATTAAATATGGTGCGTTTATTATGACAAGAAGGAAGATGTTAATAACGGATGTTAATTGAATCTCACGGTATATCTATATTTCATGACATTACTAATAAAGATTACTTACATAGATTATTATAAATCATTGAAAACTTTGTAAACACAGTGTTAAAAGATTTTAACAAATAGAAACATGAAACTCTTGATAATTACTGATCCATATAATATCTTTTAAAAAGTGATGAATAGTTTTCATTGTAACAATATTTTACGCTAATAACACGTCCCAAGAAAGTTGTCAAAGGCGAATATCCCATAACTCGTAATTCTGTTACGTCGTATAATATCATAGATGGTTTGTCGTCGAAATGATAATTATTCAGGACGTTGTCTCACACTTCGTCTCCGATACACACACACACACGCACGTGTCCCTAAGTTCCAACCGGGCACCTACATACCAATACGTAAGCGCACTAAGCCGGTTCCTCTAAGAGCCGCTTAATCTTTCCGTCCGCGTCACGATTCGGCAATTGCAATTTCATATCCGTCCTGCATAATCCGGCTTGTTTCAAAGGGAGACTGCGCATTCTGAGCGCAGAGGCCACAGAACGCGTACGAATAGCCGGCGGATATGAGACTGCAAGTGCACGGCCCTCGTCGCTGTAAACCTGATTAAACGCCCAGACCGTTTGTCCTGGCTCACTGCACTAGGAGGTTTTACCTACCTTCGTAACCTACCTATCAACCTGCGGGGCGCACTGTCAACTTCCTTATCGCAAAGGCTAACCGCAATCGAAAGCCTTTATTGCTTCGCTGACATTCGTATCGTTCAATTAATATCGCCGTTCCACAAAATTAATATCGAACGAATTGCGAAATGGTTGCGAAAGTTGCCAACGGAGCTTCTCGTTTCCTTTTCCTCTCCTCCTCTTCTACTGTTTTTTATTTTTTTTTTTTTTTTTTTTTTTTTAGTTTGAATTTCTCACAAACAAGGAATTTAATATGCAGAGATAGAACCGAATTATTTTCACCGAGTCATTTGTAATTGCAGATGTGTTTATAAATTATTTGCGTGAAATTGCAAAATTTCTTTTCGTCAAAAGCCACCACGATTGAGGGTATTGCCATTAATTCTCAATGACAAATATCGCAATTTAATTTATCTTTAATTTAGACTTGACCAAAGGGAAGTCTGATCTAAATTGGAGATAACTTCATTCAAGCTGTATCGAATTGCGCGTTTCCTCGGTTTGATTCAATTCGGTTTATTCAACTTTCCATCCCATTGCAACAGAGTCATTCGCAGACTACCTATTTGGGCCATTCTTTATATTATAAATATTTTAATAATGATAACAACAACATTAATGTTATACGAGCTAATGGCTTTTATCGAAACCGCAAAAACATACAATGAAAATCAATTCAGCTAAAAACTACAATAAACAGAATGAAATATGGCAGGAGGTAAAATGTATTTTGATGATTTGCCGTCCCCTAAGAGTATAAAAACAAATGTCCATTTCCCGATATCACAAAATGGCATAATCTTCTTCAAATAAACTAAAATCACTTAAATTTCCCCTGCGCGAATGGCAGTTAAAGCGTGTCTTTATATTCGCGCATTTATTTCGAAAGCCCCCGTTATCAGAGCGGCCGCGTTTAAAGCCCGGATTTCATTGTTGATTACTTGATTTGCTTTGTATGGTTTTACAATTTTAAACACAAACAAGATATATCGAGTTAACGAATAGCCGAATAAATTGTTTTCTTTTCATTTCAAGAGCGACGCTCGATATGCTCAACTACGCTAGCAAACCAAACACCGGTTTCATACGTTCGTATGCGATATGCGAGATAATTCGGTCAAATGTTTGCTTCGAATTGTATATCGATTCAGCTGTACGCTGTAATATATGCGCTATTAATTCGACTACATACTGATTCATCAGACAAGTTCATTGCGCGAATAAGCTCGTATAAACGACGAAGATGTAATCCTTACATTTGCTCGTCGATCATTCGCATTTGTCAATATTATTCACAATAACATTTCAAGTACGTAAATAAGTCTCGAAATTCTTATCGAGACGTAACGAAATTATTATATCAAAAAATCGAAGAACGTTGTTTGCAAAATCAAATGTCTCGCTGTTGACGATTCCCATTGTGAGGTAGTAAATTTGAATTCACGAGATCCACAATTTTTCATAATTCGCATTGTGAAGTTACGTTTGGTATTATGGAAATTCAAATTTCCCACCATTGAAACGTCGCTGTTTAAGGCGACATAATTTAAATTCGAAATAAGAGACACAAAGCGTATTCGTTTATACAAACGACTACTTAGATAGTTGTGTCGTCGAAATTGGCTCTTGCGGCAAGGGAAGTGACTTAAAATCGTGAATTTTTTTTTCAAGGACTTTTGTCGCATTAACTAG
The DNA here is from genome assembly GCA_022817065.1 of Probaryconus sp. ZL-2020. Classification (NCBI taxonomy): domain Eukaryota; kingdom Metazoa; phylum Arthropoda; class Insecta; order Hymenoptera; family Scelionidae; genus Probaryconus; species Probaryconus sp. ZL-2020. Next base: position 2,992 of record JABFQA010001795.1, on the reverse strand, counting down.
CGTCAGTTGAAATAGTCACAATTGCTCGTTGACAAACCACGCTAATGAAAGAAGAATTGAGGAATCGTCTCATAACTATTCGGAAATGTCGTTGCGTTGAATAAAAATGCTTTTCCGTGTTTCCAACAACCAGATAACAAGCTACCTTTTTTCAATCCTCATTTCTTTTGTGCAGCAACTTTCAAAGCTATATTCGTTCTATGTGTCGAGGAACAATGGAATACGTCGCGCTGCCATACACCGAGACCCGGGGGGCAATCAAAAAAAAAAAAAAGAAAAGAAAAAGTACAAGTCCGCCAGATCAGTCGATAGCCGTTAAATTCATTATTTAATCCCATTAACACGCTCACGACCTTAAAAAGAAAAAAAAAAATTATTTTCTTACCATCGACGAACTTTTCTTGAAAATTATTTACAATAGACTTATCGTTCGCGTAAAATTCAAAGTGGGCATTAAAAATCTTCAAACCAATGGACCTATTAGTGAAATCGCACGAAAAACTGACATCGCAAATGACAATAAAACGTCCCATTAAAAGGAATCATTAATGATTCCTCGGCGAAATTCCGCTTACAAGTCATTTCTGCGGTAATTAAATAACCCAGAATCCCCAGCTCGCGGAAGCTTTTACTGCAGTACTTAAGCTGTCTTTTACCTCCTCTTGTTAGTTTTCTCTTATTTTGGCAAAGTTTGAACAGTCGAATCCGATACTCGCGACACTCGCAAGTAACGAAGACCTACCTCTTCTTGCCTTCCCCCCCCCACCCCCTCTCTCCTTTCCATTCCTCTTCTTTGCGCTTCAGCCCACGTTCCCGAAGCCATCCCAGCAGACGATTGCTCTTTCCTTTGTGAGCTATCCGCTCTAAAACCACGTCCGACCTATCTCGCTTCTCGTTCCTTTGCGTATTAGACATCGCTCCGTTTGTTATCTCTGTTTCCCTCGGCTCTGTCACCCCTTTTCGCACGGATTTCTTATTTTACTGAGAATCTTATTCCCTTTTTTTTTCAACGTCGACACGCGCCTCTTTTTCTCTCCGGAGACTCATTACTTTTGTGATGTTTGTTACAGCCAAAGGACTATTCAGTCACTCACTGTGGAACGCATATGATCGTGACAATTATTCATTCATGTTTCTCGATTTTCATTATCCCTAACATCTAATAAATGTTTCTCAAACGTATTAGGTATAATGTACCTAATGTATAATATTAAACGTTTATTATAACGTAACTTATGAAAATTTCTGTTAGAATATCTTAGAATTTCGTTATTTAGAAATGAGGTCTCTTGTGGATTCTTAAAAATGCAGTAAAATCGAGTATTAAGGTATTCTTGATCGATTTATTTTGGTTTCTTGAACAAAGAAGTCATTGATCAGAATACAAAGTCGTGTATAATTTTCCCTGAATGAGCGGTTCAGTTGATCTGGCATTGAGATTTGAAACGAGCTCGAATAAAATGGCGCATTTAGTTATTTTGCGTTACGAATCGAAATGTAAAATGTGCAATGAAATTTATGACTCGTAACTTCGTTAGAACGAGCCAATCCCAGTGTAATTATGTCTATCGAATGTGTCAGTCTGCCAAGCTGGATTATTCATTGGACTGTTTAAAATAGTTAATGGAAATTATAACCAGTAATCGAGTTAACATTAACCAGTGCCGCGTTATTCAATTACTGCGTAACTCGGCATGTAAATATTTAATTACACGTCAGGGCAATTTGAAAACAACCCCCTTTTAAACAAATAATAATTCAGCGCTTGGCATTTCGTTGTCAAGTTACGAAACGTCAAGAACTTTATGAACCGTAATTTACGTTTCTTATTAATTTTACATTGACGCGAAGGATATTGATGATGAAGTACTTTCGTCGAATTTTCACTTGACAAAATAGTACACGATGGGATATATGATATATAAATATATGTTTTTTCCAACGGTCGAAATTGGCAAGAGTGGCTTTTTTTGCATGCAACGTGCAAAGAACATATGTTTTGTTCTGAATAGTGGTCTCCGTAATTGAAATTCAAAGCAAAAGTTGGGAGGCTGAGGAAAGAAAAGTTAGGGAGAGGCGTGACTGAAAAGAGAGCGAACCAACGAGGTCCAAAACGACGCGGTCTCCTTTTCTACCTCGCGGCATTTAGCCAACTTCAGCTGCACCCTCATTTTCGTATCTATCTCGACAATAACATATTGGTCATAAATGAAATTTCGTGCGATAAATTTCGCGCAGTGTAATGTTAAGAGGAAACTTAACAAGTGATGTTAACAGAATATTTTTCATTCATAAATCAACGAAGACAATGGAATTTAGCACACAATGGTGAACATCTTTTCTCTTGACGAATGCAAGGAATTTGTCGTTAAAATTATCAGCGTCGATTATTTTGGATTGCAAATATCATCCGATGCCTTTAAATCAAAATTTATATATAAATAAAAAGGAAAGTCGAACATCAATGTGGGTTTCTATCTGAAATAATTTGTCGGCGTGATTAACAACCCGAGGGGCATTAAAAAATTTCATTTTGGGATTGAGTTTCTGAAAACATATGTCTGCGTCGCGTTGTTATGTACGGGTGTACATAGTGCTTCGCTTGTATAAACCAGAATCGTGATTCGGCAAATACATCAAAGAGCCACATTGATGTTCTCGGTCCAATGCTTTTAAGCAAAATGTACTATCAATTTGTAACATTTTTTTGTTTCTCCGAAAGACACAATTCGTCATTCGCCATCGAGGGACAACACTTTTATCCGTTATTTTGTTTGTCTGATTAAACGATCAAATTCCCAAGCTTTTTACCATCGAATGCATCAAATTCTATTTTTGTTTTGTAATTGTAGAAAAACATTTTTGTCGTTGCTTCGAAAACTTTATGCTCCGCAAACCTTCAAACTGAAACGCACATTTTACTCCGTGTTTTTTTTTAACGCTCTCGAGCTTTTCAAGTCAAGTGGCCAAAAAAAAAAAAAAAAAAAAAAAA
>JABFQA010001794.1:0-12704 GCA_022817065.1 Probaryconus sp. ZL-2020 | reverse complement strand
AAAAAAAAAAAAAAAAAAAAAATAGAAAAGTTTTTCCAGAGATGCGTGCGAGCAATAATGATTTTTCTCCGCGAAGATATAGAGCCAACAAACCAAACGAACGCATAGAAAGGAAAGGGGAAAGGGGAAAAAAGGAGACGAGGGAGAAAGACGGATTGCGAAAAAGGAAAGAATAAATGGATTGGCGTGTACGGTACCGTGCAGCTCCTTTTTCGCTCTTCTACTGCAGAGTCTATGGTAGTTTGGACCTGGCGAGGCTTGGACGCTAGTTACCCACCAACCAATACACGCCATTTCACTGCATCGACAAAAATATGTGTAGTAATTATAACTGAAAATTTTCAGTTAAAACATTCTGAGTTATAGTAATTGCAATTTCAGTTGAAGTAGCTGTAAAATAATTATACGAACTGTAATATCAGTTATATTAACTGTAATGACAATTGACACTTTGCAACAATAAATTTCAGTCAGTAATTTCATCAACTATAAAGAACACATTCTTTTAACCATAAATAACAGTTGCACAAGCAACGTAGTAATTAATTCAATTGTAAATTAGAATTATAATAGCTAACAAATTAGTTGAAATAATTCTCTAAACTCCAGTTTCTGATTAGATTTCTGATTAGATTAACAATGTATATATAATGTATATATATGACAACAACATTTTCAGTTAAAACAATTATTTCATTATAAGTTACATTGACTTGACATTATAGTTCATGCCAATGGCAACCGAAAAGTTCAGTTACAAATACTGCAAATTTTTTTTCATGAATAGCCCAACAAACATTTTGTAGAAACGACTACCAATCTTCTTCCAAGAATCTTCAAGAACTTGAAATTAAAAATAAAAAGAAATCGTGTGCGTAAAATTTGTGCCACCTGTTAAATGGAAGATCAGACATTAAAAATGAAATTTCATTTGGTTAAGAGCGCGGTGCTGAGTTCACCAACCAACCGTCTTGATTGATACGTCATCGATATTGCATCACTGCAAAATTGCCTTCCTCGTCTTTATAGCTCTTTCGCGGACATCAAAGGCGGAAGAGAATGAAAACGGCAGGAATCCAGCGGCGTTTCGTTCGAATCTTGGAGTCACGGACTCTCCGCTGGACGAGTTAAGGCTAAGCGAGGGTGTTAACCTTCCTGCGGCTCACCCGCGAGCTACTTATCTCTCTATGATACACCGTCATCTTCCGCGTTCAGAAATGCTCTCGATGGTAATGAACGACGTTTCGATGGAGTTTTGCACGAATGCCATATTTATGCATTTTTCATAATTTCAATATAAATTTTTATTAAAAAAAAAAAAAAAAAAACTCGAATCTCAGACTTTTTTTTGAAGAAAACATGAAATTGAATTTTCTGCGAAGAAATTTTTTATTAGCATACAAATCTGATGTTAATAATTATCGATCGCTCGTAATTCTATAAACGCTATAAAAATATTAATTCTAATGCAAATGCTCGAGCTCACAAAATCGTCCAGGATGATTGGTGTTAGTGAGTCTGGAGAGAATCTGGTTTAAACGTGTAACTCACTTTTCTCTATGCATCATTTATCTGAAAATAGTATAGTGAAGAAAAGACTCCGTAAATTCATGCTCGTTAAATAATCCATTGTGCTCATTTGCTGCGCTATAATTCAAGGAAGACGACGCAACTACCGGCCGTTCGTTTTCTTAAGAGGTGCATTTACGTATAACACATTATTGTCAATAATTGCAACATTCCCACAAATTGATAAATCAATTATACACTTTTTTTTTGTTTCGACGAAAAAGAAAATTCTGAGTTCATTAATACGGAATCGACATTTAACGCCACTATTTCTTTTTTTCGTTCATACACATAGAAAACAGTTTCATAAAAATTACTAACTTTGTTGGTACTCTGGCAATATACTTTCCCAGGTACATAATTTATATGAGAAATAATATGATTTTTTACAAAGTAAGATAGTAATTTTTTGATTTGGAAAAATATGTTGCCACGATTGCAACAAAAGTTAGTAATTTTTATAAAACCTTTTTTCTCCGTGTAAATTTATTCAATTAATGTTGAAATGAAGTTTGATGTCCATTGAAATTTTGATAGATAAAATAAGGAACGAGGTACAAATGCGATCAGAAACAATCGTAGAAAAACATGGTTGCATTTTTGTGATGTTATACCTGTCGTGATTGTAATCTCGTATTCTTTTCTACTTTTGAAGATGCCTCGGCACTATCTATCCTCTCGACTACACATGCACAGTCGTACATACTTTTACAGCAGTGATAGCGCAATAGTGTTGGTGCATACTTTCACAGAGTTCAGACTTTAATCGAAAGATACTTAACCGTACCATGGGATGGAATTATAAACGATGGCTCGTATTCCGGCCTTCGATTTTGCGCGGAGCTTTCCCACGAGTTTCATTACTCGTCCTTCGTTTGGAAATCTATATTTATATGAGTAATTTCATGAGCAATTGAAACCCCATTGATTATTACAAGTCTCTCGAAAGCACTCGTTTAATCGGCACTTTTTACCTTTGATACAATTCCAATTGTTGATCGCGAAGAATTTCTCGTGGATAAATTCCTTTGAAATATTTTGTTTTACAAATAAATTAGGTTTTTTTTTTTTATCATTGCCTTTCGGAATAAATATCTTTTTTGTATTGAAAGTTCAAATATATTATTCTAAACTTAAACTATTCACTTTACATTTTTCATGGAAAATTATTATTAAGAAACAAAAATTATTTTTAAACAGTGGAAAATTTGTAATTAAAGCACACAATGTGTAAATTTGAATGTGACATGATACGTAAATATGTCCAGTGTCGCATGAACAGGCGTGGTCAAATTATTAACGTAACTCATATAGAAAGTGGTTCTCATTTACAAAATGTATTAATATTAAAAAATGTTAAGCATAGTTACAAACGATTAGTTTATATTTTTAATACATCTTTTTTAAAATATCTCAAAACATTAATAGAACTGACATCGAGTTGTTTAAACAAAAAAATGTTTAGAACAGCACGAAAGACTTTTGCCAAAAGAATTGATCAATTTTTAACTAAATCATCATAATATTTCTCACATACTATATCAAGTACAAGAGCGCCATTAATTCAGTCTCATCGCGATCAAAGAGATACGAGCTTAATTACCGCATCGCGATGTTAATCTCGCGAATGATGACTATCATTTGTAAATGCTGTTTGTAAGGGTGCAAGACTTTTAGTAAACGAAATGACAAATGCTTATGTTTCCTCAGAATTATTCAGTGCCATCTGACATATATTTCTTTTGTATCAAATTATCTGGTATCAACTTCATTATCCCTTGATTATTAATTTCGTGAGTATTATTTTGCTTTAATCAAGAGAACATTAAATAGTAATCGTACCAAAATCAAAAATTAAAGGTAAATCAAAATCAAAATCTTTTATTATATTATTGAAGTCTGATCCTTAATCTTCTTGCACTGAGCAAAATTTCAGTAAAACGAGAACACAACTGAATTATTTCAGTTACTTTAACTGAAATTTCAGTCATTCCAACTTATTTCATAGTTGTCTTAAGTAATTGATAGTTCAATCAATTAAGAATTCAGTAAAAATAATTGAAGGTGAGGGTTTAACTAAATTTTCAGTTGTGTCAGCTAATTATTTTTCTCTCTGTGCATGAGCTTTCCAAAAATATAAAATATTTTTGTAAGGAAAGGCGTGTAAGGATGTGTTTGGACTTGCATACACCGTTTGATCGTAAATCAGCTTAGCTCGAACGGTCCTAATCTATTGGATGTAGTGCTTGTAATTAAATAGACTTTATCCCAAAGGATCAGTCACCACTGTGCACATACGTATGTGGTACACATAGCTGTGCATAAACGCTACCGCCTGCATCTGTAATAATAAATCTCGCGAGTAAGTATACTCAGAAAGTACGGTGCCCACTTAACGGGATTAAAGTCGTTTCACTTGCATAGATCTCGCGAAGCAACGATAACTCGTGTTAATTTGACAGTTAATTAAGGCTCGTCGAATCGATTATCTCGCGGTATCTAGCGCCATTTACTTCCGTATTCAGCTTCATCTTAGTCCAAGATAACGTGTCGCAGTTTTTTTAGTCGCACTGAACTATTAATCAAAACTTATTTCGTATCGTCTCAGTTTACCTATATCTTGAATCGCAAAGATTTAGTGGAGACGTTCGCACTTAAATCCTTCCTGTATATTGACTTTTCATTTCTCCTTGTGCAGTTAATGTAAGCTTTATTGGTTGTACTATTACTATTAAGTAGAAGTACCAAGTGGGACGTGTCTTTGTCTTTGTCACTAACGTCTCTTTCTTTATTTCTTTTCTTTCTTTCTTTCTCTTTCCTTCAGCTGTATCGTAAATCCGTTCAAATTCTCTTTGTTTTCACATTGTACTTCTAATGTTTATTGTGCAATTTTCTTTTAAGGGAAAAGGTTTTAAGAATGGTCAGACGAAGATTTGGAGGGATTTTAACTCAGGAATTGCTATAAAAAAAAAACACTTTATTGTACATTTTACAAAGACATTTATGCTGATTATTAAAATTTTGGATTCCATTTTTGAATTCTGAATTAAGGGTTGTTTGTCTACTTGAGAAATTCACTGAAATATCTCAGAGAATAAAAATTTCTTTTGATTTTACAAAACATTCGGAACTAAATGTTTTTGATCTAATAAAGAATTTAATCAATGATATAATCTTAATTCTGCTTATACTTTTAACAAATATTTAATTCATAACAATTTAATTACACTAGAATATAATTTCATTATCTTGTGATTCATTTTTTTTTCCAAGAACAATTTTATCACTACCAGCTATTAATATAATACAACATAACCTGCAACACCATTCCTTCGTCATCTATTTTTCATTCACTAAATACCTTCGACCAATAAATTTAAATCCCCTCAGCGAAAAAAAAAAAAATTCTATTTTTAACTACAATAATTCGCGAATCAACAAAAGCCTCGTGTAACGTGGATGACAGTTTTGAAAAAAAAAAAAAAAATGAAAATCGCCGCAGCCAATAAGAAGGGGATGCGTGCGACTATTGAATCTGTCACGTTATTGGATTTCAAAAGCAGGGTAAATTTAAAATAATACAAAAAAAATCTTTGATCAATCGCTCACCAACTTTCGGCGGACGGTGTCTGAAATTTGCAAAAATGTTTCCGGATCAAGAACAGCTTCCGAGTGGAGATGCGACGCGGTTGTGTCTTCGTAAAACTGGGATTATGCAACACGCAACTGGTGGCACACGCGACGCGGATTAAAAATCCGAAAATAATGATCGTAGAAATTTAGCGGCTATCCTTTTTCTCGAAAATGGAACAGAGTACGGCTCAACTGAAGAGTTTTTCGTGAATAATGCGCGAATTGACAGCTGCTGGAAAACAGCGAAACCATACCCCAGGCACAGACGCGCGCAACTACCTCATCGGTTCTGCGAAGGTTCTAACTTCTAAAGCCAAGTGGATTGTTCCCTTCGATTCCGTGTAACCAGTCGCGGCGCTTCGTGCAGGAGAACACTACATTTATTTGCACGATAACTTGACTCGCTCGTTTGTAGTTGGTTCGATCCATACACGTGTGCGAAAGTGTGCAAATAATGGATGTTTAGGCCAGCGGATTGCACGCTTCTATTGTTCAAACGACGAGACTTGGCAGGAGACCCTTTCCAGGATCAAAAATAGTACTAACGTACATTCCGACCGAGTGTCATAAAAATTTTGCAAATTTTAGTACAGTAGAATAATGAACAATTGGCGAAAGAGATGTCAATAGGATGTTAAGGAAACTTTGAACTGCACTGAGAAATATAGATTGTTGTGGTAGCAATTTGGATGGCAAAAAATCAGATTCAAAAAATCAGAAATTCAATTTTCAGACTAATTTCAGTAGAATATAGCACCATTAGTCAGCCTTATTTAACAGTTCATGGAAAATCGTAACAATTCAAGTGGAAACATACAAACGGCCCAGTAATGGCACAGTATTGGGACATTGTTGGCTTGTTTTGTTATCCAGGCAATTCTCACTTGGGAATAATTTTTCAATAGATGATTCTCTATGGATTTATTTACAGAAATTACAGTATATTTTAATTGGTCCTTCATTTTACGTTCAATTTCGAATTCATGTATATTCTCTTGGTAGATAACTTTCATATTTGCCACAACAGTGTGCATACAATAACTTGGATATTTGGAACCAAAGGATTAATTTAAAAAACTGCTCGACAGAGTGGCTATGTGTAGACCTTAAGTTATTATCTACTTTATACATTCATTCTATATTACTATATATACTTCGAGAATGTATGAATAAATCCGTCCAAGAACAATTCCGTCAAGCATAAAATACCCTAATCCAAGTATTGGAGCAAGTAGTAAAACAAGTGATCGAGTCAATGTTTGGTCAGACGCGCACTGAAACGTTATATAAAGGTTGATTTGGCAAACGCGGGGTAGTTAAAAATATAATGTTCTTTTAGGAATGATATAAGGAACATATAAGATACAATACACGTCCGACGGATACTTTCACGGACGGATTTTTTCCAACTTCTACTTTCATATACGTAGCGGCATCTCACTAAAAAGTAACAAAACTAATTGTCAGAGTTTTATATTATGAACTGATAAAATTGATACCGCACAGATTTTTTAAATCGAATCGATATGATAAGGTTTTTGTTTTAAATCATGGTTACTATAAATGCGATAAATCAATTCTTCGCTATGACATTTGACATAAAAAGATCTGCATTCACTAATCACTTTTGATGCAAATAAAATAATATTTACGTTCAAATTATCAATTTCTTATCAATACTATATCTAATGCATAAAAATATTTCAACTTCAATAATCATTCAATAATATTATTACAATTTCGTGAAAAACTTCAAACGAAAAACTTGATGCAATTTGTATTTCACTTTATAAATTTTAATTTAAAATATGAATTGTATTTTACAAAATAGAATGTAATAATTTTGGAAACGTTATCTATCATATGTATATATAAAGATATGTGTCCATATAATATCTGCAGCTGGTAATGTATAAAGCTTGAATTGTAATGACACATACTCTAGATTCCACCCCTCTACGAGAGCTATCGTTAATTGGCACTATTGGCAGAGCTTTATCAAAGATGGCGAACGGAGGGTAGGGCAAAGTAGTCGATCCGCAAGGAAGTTTCTTCCTGCTCGAGTTATTAAGCGGAAGTGGCATTAATTTCGGGGTAAGAATACAATCCAATCATATAATTCATACGGCACATAGAATTAGGGGCTTGCACTAAAAATAAATGTTTTAAGCTGATAAGCAATCGCTTGAAAGACGTTTGTAAGATCGCCTGGGAAGTTCAATGCGCACATACGTGTGACACTTAGAGATGAAAACGCGAGCGCGCGCGAATTACAAATGTATGCGTCGATGTTACACATATCATATTTGCAAGTGGCATGACCAAGCTGATACATATATTAAGCACGTTACAATTACACGCAGTGTCAAACGAGACTTTAAACCGTTAGAACTTCGTCATCTTTTAATTGCAATGAAGGATAATAGATAATTAAAAAAAAAAAAAAACTATAATAATTTACGAGATTCGAATGTTTAATATTTATTTGAATATTATAACTTCAAACGCATTAAATAGGCGAATAAAATGAGACAGAACATAATTTATTTTTATCAGGGATTTATCATATCAGAAATTTTAAATAGAGAAATATTCCTAATTGAAATTAAAATGCAACTTTAATAGACTTTATTCAGTTTCTGGAGAGATCATTATCAACCTTACTATTATTCTGCTAAGAATTATTTGCATGATATTATTCATTGATTATTAAAAAAGCTTCAAACCTCACGCTCTCCGGCAATGAAAAATACAATAATGTAATAACTGTATAAGATAATACTGTTGGATATTGTAATAAGATAACGCGTGAGAAATTATTTCATATAATCTGATAATAAAATTCTATGATAACACGTATTATCATCGTAATGTATAAAGATAAAAAAATAATTAAAAAGGGAAATTAAACGTTCAAATACATTTTAGCAAACTTTCGAAATATTTTATAAAAATTACAATATCACACAGTCGTCTTTTTGAATTAAAAAAATGTATTGATTACGTGACTAAAGTTAATCTTTAAATCTAAATCGATATCAAACCAATCAAGAAAAAGTTAACAAATTTTTAATTAAGTAAACATTTCAACGTTTTTAACAGACGACGCTTAATTATCTTTAGCAAAAATAATAATAATACACAACAAAAATACGATAAAACGATTAGTAAACGTGATGTAAAGTGAGTAGAAATATACCCTTTCAGACCTCGTATTTATTCCTCTTGTATTTTTACCCTCCCGTTATACATTATACAACAACCCTTAATTTACATACCACATACAAGCTCTAGTACAAACACATATAAATATAGAAAATACAGATATTAAGTTACAGATATGTCGCTGTTGCAGATTTACAGTTATTCTGCTCTAAAAGTTTTTACATGCTCTGTAAAAAACATTCAATGCAATAATATGAATTGAGTTTCCAGAAACTAATTTGTAGTTTCTCAAAAAAAAAAAATAGACAAGATTTTGTCGATAAAATATAATAAAATATTCGTCAGTTATATATTCATAAAATTATAAATCATTTAGTCGTTTCTGTAATCGAGTAAATGTAAACGAATTTGCAAAGTATACTTTTCGCAAAGTAATTATTTGCTTCCAACGCGAAAATTGATGATTTGTGTTAAGTAATCACTCGTTATTTAATTGAAAATTGTTTTATAATTTTCTCTGTATATCGTTCGACACAAACTCACTTTCAAGTGATTGTTTACCTTTATCAAACCATCTCCACAAATTATCAGAAATGAATGATATAGACCTTCTTTTCACATCGAGATAATTGTTTAGTTAATGCATGAAAATCACCATTAATATAAAATTCTGCATTCTACGTAATCTCTTTGGTAACTAACTGAATCTACAGGTTTTGGAATTCTAATTTCTTTCAGATGTGGTGACGGGCTCTCCTCTAAGCTAATTAAGACTTCTAAAAGAAACTACCACTAACATAGTTAATACACAATCGCATCATGTTACTGTAGTATTCATCAACTATCATTCAATTAGTCTTCAGTACAAAATAAAAAAAAAGATAAATCAACAAACTGAGATCATAATTTCAACCGTGTCACTTGTTATTCAAACGAGTAACAAACGAAAAAAAAAAAAAAAAAAAATATATTCTAGTCAAAGCGAAACTTGCCAAATTAGTTGACGAATACTAGCGATCGAACAGACGATGAAACAAATAGTAACGTAAATACCAAAGAAAAGAAAAATCACCCACCACAACTGAATACACCAAAATTAAAAGTGATTCAAAGAAGAAGAGAGTATAAAAGACTGCAACTGTTAACGAGGAAACGGCGCTCCCTAAATTTCTTTTCCAAAAATACACCTCGTAACAAAATAATACAGCTTCGTAGAATTGGCTCCAAATCTATATACATATATAGTATATATAATATTAATACCCGGGGACATCAATGCCAGCGAGTTCAGAGCGCAAGAGACAGCCGATTCGAACGGCTTCCTTTTAATCGATCGCAACAAAATTTTCGCGTGTCGCCAAAAAAAAAAAAAATGAACAGAAAAGAAAAAAAACAATGTCATACAATTTCTGACAAAGTGACGAAAAATATTAAGAGCTAGAAAGCCGAAGAAAGGGAGTCAAGCAAGTGCCGGTCGGGGGAGCATTATCGACCCAGGATTGCGCTTGCGTGACAAAAGTGCGCAACCGCCAGAACTTCAAGGGTAACACATTAAAGGAGTACCCGGCAGTTGATCGAAGATCAGACTGGAGAATATTATTTTTCTCGTCGCGACTTCGCGGTGATTCCGACGCCTGCAAAAGAGACGCGACGCGTCTCCTTACGTCATCGAGGGAAAAGTGATACGCACGGCCAAAGAGCGAGATTATCTCGTAGATAAGGCGACGGTAATTGTATCAACGCGAGGAGTAAATGGCCTTTTATCTGATGAAACTCCGATAAGAGCTTTCGTCGAACGATGATTCTAAATTGAAACAGTCGGACGATTTTAATAATATCCAAAAAAACATTACCAATCTGGTATAAAGCTAGTGGTCAATATACCATTGAAGAAACAAAAATAAGCGGGTATGCTCGTTCTTACAGTGCGAGCATACCCGTCTGTGATATAGATTTCTTTTCGTTACAAAAGTTCCTTCGCAACCAAATAATCAAAAATGACTAATTTACAACAAAATATCGCGAACAGCGGCTCCGAGTTTCACGACGAGGTACACTTGACGGAGCTGCTTCCTGTGGAACAGTCGAGGTTCTCAGAGACAGTCGGGGATAAGGACAATGATGCAACGGATGCTCTGAAAGCATTGAGAAGTTTTGCACATTGCAGCAACGATGAATTCGCATCACGATATGTCGTCCGGAACGACATCGACGAGGAAGAAGAAGATGATGAAGAAGAACAAGAAGAAGATCATTCGACGGAGCAATGGAAACAATTGGACATCGAGAGTGAATTTACCGGCCGAATTGGAAACAAAACAAACGTTCGCAAAGAAATGAATAAACAACAATATGACGATCGGTCAGAATTGGATTCGAACGATTCGCAATCGGAAGAATTAGGAAAAGAGAAATGTTTCACCGATGAAAATACAGAGATTAACTCGAATCCCAAGAAATCCTCGAAGAAGAGAAAAAGGAAAAACGTTAAATCCGAGGTCCCGAAGGAGTTCAAAAGAAATGTAATTAAAGCTCGAAAACCAGACAAAGAGGTCACGCAGACGATCGACGCCATTATTCAGAAGAATTTCCTTTTGGAACAAGAGAACAATAACGTACCTCAGATACAGAAGTTCACCTACAGGATCATCAATCCTACCGCGGAATCCAACGAATCGGGAACAATCGATAATCAAATTGCCATCGGTAATCAGGAGCACAAAAAATACGGATGCATAATGTGCGATGCCAAATTCAAAGGCACCGGAGGACTGAGGAACCATTACAAAGTGATGCACGGCGCCGGTCCGATTTTCAAGTGCAACGAATGCGGCAAAGAATTCCCTTTGAAAGAGAGATTGAAGCTACACGTGAGGACGCACACGGGGTTTAGGCCTTACAAATGCAACGAATGCGAGAAAACTTTTGCAAGGGGAGGCCAATTGGCGCAACACCGACGTACCCATAGCCAAGTGAAGCCTTACCGGTGCACGCTCTGTACCGGCATGTTCACGTGCTCGGCAAACTTGTCGATCCACATGAAGAGACACAATGGACAAAAGGACCACAAGTGCGACATCTGCGGACGAGGTTTCGTGCGACGTGACGCACTGAAGAAACACCTGGAGTGTCTTCACCAGGACGTCAAGTCTTTCTTGTGCGTTATCTGCAATAAAACTTTCAAGGGACACTTGCCCCAACACATGAGGACTCACGCCCAAGATCGGCCCCATGGTTGCGCGACCTGCGGTCAAAGATTCGCCCAGAAGTCACAATTGACCGTACATCAAAGAACACATTCTGGCCAGAGACCTTTCAGGTATACAATATTTTTCTGGTAACTAGTAAGGTAAGATTTCGTGTAGATTTTGCGAAGCTTCTTTGAATTGTTGTCTATCTGTAATTGGTGTTGCGTAAGAATGATGTAAAATGATAAAAAAAAACTGATTTGTTTACTGACTAGTTGATTACAGTAATAGCAAAAAGAAATAAATGGCATAGTCGTTAGGTAACGCTTGTATTGTTCTTGATAATTGTTAGGATTGAGATGATTGTTATGTATTAATTATAAGTTGAATTTCAGATGCCTTGTGTGTTGGCAAGCTTTTGCTCATTCGACAGCTTTGAAGCTTCACACTAGGAGACATACGGGGGAAAGGCCGTTCAAATGTGTCGAATGTAATGCTGGTTTTACACAACTACCTCACTGGAAGAAGCACATGAGATGCATTCATGGCAGGAACGAACCGTATTGTTGCCAAAACTGCAAGATCTTCTTTCGAATTAAAAGTGATCTCGAGAACCACGAGAAGGAATGTTTGGAAGTCGCGCCGAAGGAGACTTCGATGGATCCAAGCATCTTAAAGAATTCAAAATATTGCGGTATGTCGATAGAAAAAATGAGACTGTTACTGGCAGTACTTCTTAAGCGCATATCAAAACCAGAAAAATTGGAGGAATTAGGCTTTGGGAAGAGGTTGATCGATGAAATTTTAGAAGATTCGTTAATTGCAGCGGGCAAAGATCCTGTGAATTCCGCAGGATCCGATGCCCACGAAACGCTGCGTACAAATTTGGAAATTTTTCTCGAATGGACGGTTCCTCAAGAACACTGGAAAAATTTTCAAAAGAAAAAAAAAACCCCAGAACAAATTCTGGAAACATTAACTGCTACTTAAAAATTTGAGGATATATGCAAAATAATGAATTGAAATTATGATGTAGAAATAAAATAAATGTTTAAATAGCAAACAAATTATTTTATAATTTTTTATTTAAAATTGCATTGTATTTAAAATGCATATTTATCAGACTTTATCTTGCTTGTCCTCAAATAA
>JABFQA010001793.1:0-12708 GCA_022817065.1 Probaryconus sp. ZL-2020 | reverse complement strand
AAGAACGAAAAAAAAAAAAAAAAAAAAAAGATAGAAGGAAAAATTTAAGATTATTTTTCCTCGTACGACTTTTCTCTCATTCATGCCAAGCCAAGGTATTCATTGGTTTAAAAAATTCTTTTGCTCAGTGTCCGTAACATACACATTGGCTCAAAGTAAATTGAAATGCCATTGAATTCAATGCTTTTCATTAAGCATATAATTAAATAAGTCTTCAGAAATATTACGCAGTTGAACGTGCGCTCAGTCGCAGCAAAAATAATCGAAGACTGATTAGCATGTCGAAAGATCGCGATATCGACTTTCACAAACAAATTGAGTAAACTCCGATTCCCATCAATCGATAGGACATCGTATATACATTGATCTTTCGATATGTATAAATATATAAACAACGCCGTGTAAGAAAGTGCACTAGAGGTGAATCAATGTTCGATGGAATATGTTCGGTTCCTGGTATAAGTTACTGCACTGAAAAGAAAGTATTTTATTGCCTGACGAGTAAAATACTTTAATATTTTATATCATTTTTGACAATTGTTTGAGAATAATATTGTCATAAATATATTTTCGTGAGAACAGTACCATTAATTCAAATTTATTCATTTCTTAATTCATTCATTTCTTAATTTATTCATCCTAATTTATTCATTTCAGATGATAATTTAAAGTTAATTTATTTAACCAAGTTAAAATGATTT
Organism: Probaryconus sp. ZL-2020; assembly: GCA_022817065.1. Classification (NCBI taxonomy): domain Eukaryota; kingdom Metazoa; phylum Arthropoda; class Insecta; order Hymenoptera; family Scelionidae; genus Probaryconus; species Probaryconus sp. ZL-2020. The sequence goes on along the minus strand of JABFQA010001793.1, from coordinate 12,007 downwards.
AAAAGGATTCGACTGTTTTATGCATAAAAGGTTGAATTACAAATACATATAATATTATGTAATTTATAATCGTAAGGAAACATTGTTCGGATAGGTATATATATATTTGTTTAATTAGTCCTGTATGGCAATAGATTATATTTTGAAAATTAACGGTATGAATAAATAATGTGCGAAAGTGGATTAAAAGTATTTGAATGTAATTATAAAACGCATTGAACGAATATTAATTATACACGTAATTATGTTTTATTAGTTACCAAAGATTCTAAATTTAATGTTAAATGCTAAATTCCCTGATATGGAATTTTCTCATGTGCAAGTAATTTTTGAATGTAATTTGTAATTAACAATGAACATTATACGCTCAACATTTATAGTCAAGTGTTCTACTTTTCGTAATAAACTCTCATCGCGGTATCAATAAATTCTTTTCAATGCCACAATATCCCAGGATATAATTTAAATAGAAAAAAAAATATATGTACAAACAAGTAATTGCATTCTTAATAGAAGGTGAAATTTTGTAAACCTTACAAACCGTTCGAATGCCCCAGCATGATCAATCATTGGCGCATTCATCTTCTACTGAAAGTCACAATGGCTTGCAATCATGGCATCGTGTACAAAGCGAGTGTTCATCATTAACCTGGAGCCAACATAAGCTCCTTTGTTTTCCGCTGAAAACGTAGAAAATCTTAAAAAGCAAAAAGTGAAATTGAACATAGAAAAGAAAAAAAAGTGTGTAAAAAGACGAGAGAGACTATTAGGCAGAGTCGTAGCTGAGTAAATGTTCGCCGGGTACGTTTACGTGCGTTGCCATGTGTATACGACTGTGAGTGTGTGCGCGCAAAGAGAAGAGTACCGACTAGCTATCGTAAGCGCGATAAATCTCCGGAGTCAGGTGGACGATGGTCATCAGCTCCACGTGTTGCGGAGAGTGCAGGCCCGGTCCTTAAGACCGTTCTCATGATGCCGGACGGCCTAGCCACGACCTTAGACCTCGCCAGCCACAACTTATTAACGCACACCCGCTATGTTTTCTACGATAGCGATGCATTCCTGACCCCGTCATGGAACGGACCAGAATACGCAATACCTTACGCCGTGACACGACAAAGACCGCCACGACAATAACAATAACGCGATCCAGTGCGGAAGCGCCCGGCGCAGGTGTCTCACAATAACTAACATTTTTACCAGCCTTCTTCAGCCACGCACTTCTATCTCTGTCATTGCAAATTATTATACTTTGCAATTCGACGAACAATTATTTCTACAAGTGATTCATCGCTACCGTCCCTTTGACGCCATTTATTATTTTCTTGTGTTATTTTTTGTGACGATTCAAAATGAAAATTCTTTACGGGAAAATTTTATAGGAAAAAAATGGATTTCATTGAGGATTTTGATTTTTCTTTATTTTATTAATGGAAGGTTTTGAATGATTTTGTTTTCCCTTGAATTGATCTACATAATAATTAGAAAGATCCCGTGTAAAAGAACCTTTGGCTCAGAGTTATAACATTGTACAGTGCTTCGATATTTTCCTTTGTCTCGGTTAGATCACCGTTTTTTTTTTTTTTTTCTCTTCCTTTATTTCAGCAAGTCAGTGTAATTCTTGACGTACTTACGCATGTACGTACCCATATGGGTCCTCATTATCGTCTTTACTGCCAAGCACCACCCAGAACCATTATGACATTACGAGCACAAATTGCCGCTTATTTTATTTTACGATCTGAACTTGCTAGATCATAGTTTCCCTTTCTTAATTTTAAAATTGATTTTCATGTATCCTTCAACGTTTCCATTTCAACAATCGCGTTTAGAAAATCTCCCGAAGATTACCGAGCTCGACGTTTAAACTTATATAGTAAAAAGAATTTCAGGCTAATACGTTTCTGCGTTAATTATAAGAAATCCATTTTCAAATAATTGTTTTGCACAACATTCTTGCGACACCGTCAATACTTCATCTTTGAAAAATAAACTTCAGTTTTCACAAGTTCATGTGTGTCAGGACTCGATAATAAAAAAATATATATAGTGGTAAATAATTATTCTTAAGTGAGCAAAGAAAAAGGTCATTTTTCTAAATACGTATTGAGTTGTACAAGTCGAGTCAGATTGCAGGACTATCCGCAAAGACTGGGGAAAAAAAAAAAATCTCCGGCTACTGAATACCTTATCATTTTGTGGTATCGCATTATGAGACGCAACAAGGGAATTTTACGGTATAAGCGCGACTAGAGAATCGCAAAAAGCAAATGGTACGTGGTTACTTGCAAAGACCAGGAAAACTGTAAAGTCTAATGCAGCATTGCAGAGAAGAGACACTTTTTCCTAAGCTGGAAAAAAACTTCCGGGTGGTCTGGTAAAGTGATCACGTTTTTGTGATTGATTATAAACTTCATTCGCGTGTAATTATTATGACTTTAACAACCGCATGAAAATTGCAATTTCATTTGTAAATTTTCGTAATATTTATTTCAACAGAACTAATGTTTTGTTAACAACTTGAAATCACATTTTCTATCATTCATTGCCATTCATTATAAATGTTATTGTAGCGTTACAATTAATATAACTAAATTAAATCATTACCAACCAATACACAATTGAGTTGGAATTTTTTAATGCTATATAAATGTCAGGCTAATTTTCATTTAATAACCTTACAACTGTTTTCTATCGTGGAATATATTACATTAATCAGACAATTTTTCTCCAAATGGGCGTGAAATATTTAGCATCAATTATCCGATGAAACAAAACATAGTAAAGTTAATGATTTTTTTTTTCCAAAGGAACATTCCGTAATCAGTCTCGATCGAGCCGTGACCGCCCATTACTTTTCATTGTTCTACCGATCGTTGTAGGTCGTTCTGCATTTCGTCGATTGGAATTGTGCACACGCGCTGTGCGTTTTGTTATCTCACGCGCGCGAGTAGGTGTCGCGTGATTTAAGTATGTCCGGCGATCCGTTCGCGTGCGAGATAGCTCTTGCAAAATCTCGCCATTTTTTTTCTGCCCATTGTGTCCGCTGATCGATACGTCGTGCTCCTGACAGCAAAACAAACTCGACAAAAAATCTTCGCCGTTTGCCGCGCACACAATGCGCTTTTGATATTTATTAGCTATTTTCCAGTCATAATCTGCGGAACTCACGATTGATCGCGTTTCTACTGACTTTTTTTTATTCCCCTTCATTTCTTTTCCATCGCAGCGAAATGCTGCTGTGTTTTATGACGTGTAATTTTATTTAACCTTTGCATTATGCAATTTCTGGCATTTCGAAATTTATGACTGAATTTTACTGAGGCAAATGGAAATGGATTGAAATATATCTCGCGCGAAGAAGATATGTTGAAAGTTAGTTCTTTTTAAAGATCTCTCAATGAATAAATTTAAGCTGAAGTCACTTTAAATTACGCCTATTCAGTTATTATAATATAATTTTGTTCTTTTTTTTCCAGAGTACAATTGGAGAAAGTGAACGAGTCTGCAGTTTAATAGGTATTTACAACTGAAAATTTACAGGCATCTATTGAAAATAGGATAAAAATTGTAATAATTCAAACACAATGGTATTTTGTCGATATGTTATTGATGAATTCTTTAAATTTTTAATTCAACGGAGTAACCATCATTTATAACGTGAAATGAAGTTATAAATGATACGGTTCTGAAGCACGTTGCATTCAACAAGTGGGTGCGAATGGCCCGAAAGAAATGCAGATAGTAATCGCGACATCAAAAATAAAAAAATGTCGTGATAAACCTATTTAGAATGAAATACATGATCGGTCGTGCAAACAATAAGGGGGCCCCCACGCTCAGCGGAACGCTCGGGATCAAGACTACGCCTGTGTGGAAGCCTGCTCGCTCGCGTCAGTTCGCCAGCTTTCGACTCCATAAATTCCGGTAAAGGCATTGTTGCGACCCTAAGCCCGTGATTTGCAACAATTAACGTATGATTTGTTTCTGTTCGGCGTCGGGCAAATTGTCGGGACGTCACTGCTGCTTGGTGTCGTATTAATCCACTCCACTTCGCTTGCGTTGTAGACGGGCCGTTCTTTTTTTTTTTTTTTTTTTCTTTCTTTTTTATTGGCAAACAAGTCTCAAGATTTTATTGACGATAATGAGACTGCGGGACATTTTTATGAGTTGAACGAAATCTCTTAGTCATTCGTACACTGTCGAAACTATTCTGCTGTGAAGTAACAGTTTTATTACAAATTGTTTTAATTATGCAAAGAAAATTATGATATTAAAAAGTATATTAAAGTTATTAAAAAGAACACGTGCATAATTGTGTTTATTCAGTTCCAGATGCAATAAGAGAACGAAAGATCGTTTATATTGCGATTCAGCAGACAGTAATTAAGTAAAGGAAATGTAAAATAATTTTTGCGGAAAAATCAATTTAACATTGCAATTAATCTGCATATATTTTTAGAACTAACGTGATGGATACGTGTTCATTAACCGTGCGATATATCACCACATCGAACACACCCTGAAAATTCGTTTTGTACGGATTGTGGGAAAAGGACGATTAGTCGCTTAAAACAATTCATTACGCATAATTTTCTCTCAGCCATGATAAATAATGACTTGATAAATAAACAGAAACCTCAACGGCCGAGCAGTTATTCACCACACCAATAACATTTTTTTAAACATTAATAACCAACGCAGTTTCTTATAAAAAACCCCGTTCGGAGAAATTAATTCCGATAAGTTAACTGTTCGAAAAACTCATCACGGCAAATAATCATTACTCACATCGGGCAAAAAGCGCGACCGAATTCAGCGGAAAGCGGCAATCCCTAAAATCGAAGATCTTGTTACAGATTAATTCCATCAGGGCGGTTGAGTTTATATACACCGTGTAAAAAGATAAGGCTTGACCATGATCGACACCACTTTATCATGCTTAATTACAATCCAGTTGGCGATCTATTGAAGCAAGACGACCGATGAGCAATTGATTTTGATCACGCTATAAGCCGACCGGGAAAAAGGGAGCCCTAACGCCGCGTAAATTTTATTTCGAGCCAGAGAGCCACGGGTGCCCGCAATATTGCGATTTTGATCACGAAAGTAATGAGAATCGAACGTACAACGAGAATAATTGCAAGCACAAGTATTTTCGCCAAATAAATCAACCGACACGGTAGAGCGCGTGCGCGCGTGCATGCCTATATGCATTTTTCGCTTATGGAGAACGAGCGATGTTCGACCGGGTCGGCTATAAAACTGAACCACATGAGTCATCAAATTTCCCACCTACGCTCGACTCGCAAAGATCAAATAAGATGGTATTTTTATTGTCGGATAGATATTGGTCAGTTTTATCACGTCGTGCTTCATGTGCCTGATTTTTCATTACTTATTGGAAATTGATGTTTTTATTGGATGAAATAGTTCTGCGAAATTTCTTATCAAAAATGTCGTTTATTGATTATTAAGTAATTTAATTGCAGTAAAAAATGTCTGTTCGAAGATATAAAACAAATATCATCTCAAATCTATATTTTACGATTATTCTATTAAATAAAGATTTCCGGTCCACTTCCGTAATTGCAATAAATGGTGAACATCGAGAGAAAGATTCGTCTCTCTGAAAACATTTAACGATCTAAATCACACGTTGGCACAACTGACGCAATTTCTCCGAGTTCCGCAATCTCTTCTCCTCGTAACGATGAAATGATTGATACAAAAGAAACGATTCGGATCCGTAAGCGAAGCGTTCGAGAGAGGCTTCTGCGCGTCAAAAGGCAATGGTTTAATAAGAATCGGTCACGTCCTGGCAACGTGTCCTCGGAACCCGGCGCAGTCGAAAAACGCTGAGCTGTGATTGCATTGTCGATACTGAATAGAACTGTATATCTCAATAATGCAGGAAGCAAGCGCGATCATTCAGATTGCCGGCAGCCCATACTTACTCCCCATAGGTTTATACAAATACGATACCTGCAACTGCGCTTCCACTCCAACGATTATGCCATCAAGATCCTTGACACAGGATCCGCGTATGATGATGATACGTTTGATGTATATGCGTGTGTACGTAACTGTGCTGGTTGACGATGCTCATTTCGAGTTAAAAAAGAAGTTTGTAAAAGTTGGCGTGAAAGAAGTTGAGAATGTCTATGAAGGAATTTTCAAACAGATTAATATTTTATTGTTGATTAGGAAAATATTATAAGTATCGAAATTAAACGTATAAATGACTAAAGCAATCAGAAATATATATTTATATTCCTTTATGAATATGTTTAATTTTGAAAGAATGAAATGCCTGCACATTATTCACACGTTAAATAGCAGTAATTATATGTTCTTCATCCACTACCCCTAATCATATTGTATAATACAAATGTGCGAACTCTACTCTCAAATTATACGGTATAGGTGAAAATAATCCACCTGCTGTCATAAATAACTGTTAATAGATTTATTAAATTGAAAAGAAGTGAATCATGATTGAAAATTACTTTTGTGGATCTTTTATACGCGTAAAATTTTTTTAATTGCACGATCATTTAATTGTTTCATGTTTTTTATTATTTTTTTTTTTTTTTTTAATAAATAGAAAACATTTTGCCAAAAACTATCGCGAGACTTAAATGTTGCGGTTGTTAAAATCGTTGAACTTTTGTAAAGTATTCTTTTGTGTATTTTCTTATAAGCGTTAATAAAAAGGATATAACAAATGTAGGCTGTAGATAAAATCTTTCTCGGGTCTTTTCAATCTGAAGTATTAATTAGTGGCCTTTAGAAACTCAAAAGCTGCTTGAGTTAATGCACACGCCTTTCCATTTCTTGCGACATTTTAGTGGGTAATTCCCGGTCGGTAGAGCTTTCATTACCAGCGATGATCGAAGTGGATAGGTGTACTCTTTTGTCGTTTTGTCCGCACTGATGAATAGCACGTTTGCACGTTATTGCTGGACACTCTGCTAGTTTTATGGAGCCAGATTGGTGCTCGCTTCTGTAATCGTCGTGTATTTAATGCCACACTCACCGATAACGATCGCCGGCTACGTTTAACAGCGAAAAAGCGCGACACGTAAAAATGCAAACTTTTAATGAAATAATATCTGACATACGATGCGTGACATTTTATGATATATAACGGCATCGATTCAACTTTCTTATCTCATCAGCGGCGAAAAAATTTAACGCACTTTACGTAAAAGAAATGAACGAGAAATACGTGATTGTTAAAATTGGTTTTATGTATTGTGTTAATTGTGCGTGAGATTTGAAAGCTCTTTATAAGAATGCAACGTCGATATTTCATCATACGAATTCCAATTGCAAAACATACGTAATCCGTAACTAACATATGTCAATAATATTGATTCCATAATTCAATCTGCAATCGCTAAATGGTACAATTAAAATAAAATTAATTACAGTCTATAAGTTATTAATGTCTCGGTTGGTTTCATTACTAAGTAATAACTCGTCAAACCCACGAAAAAGCAAAGGAAAGTCGTTGAAATGAAGTCGTTGGATTCGCGTGGTCGAGTTTGGTTTGTCACGTGCAATTAACGACGCAAATGAGATGCAGCTCGATCGGAGACAAAGCTAAGCAGCTATACGCCTACACTTGTCGGAGGGACACGGTCGTGCGGACAAAAAAAAAAATCGCACAGCGCACGTTCGCACGCACACAAGGAGTCTCGCAGGTGTATCGCCGTTATCGGCACCCAATCGTCGGGGTGTCGTGGTGCCTTAACTTCATCGGCACCGTGTAATTACTTGTGCGTATCTGCGAAAGCGTTAAACTCGAGGTAATTAAGGAACGTGATAAATAATTATTTTTAGCGCTTCCGGCCGATGGAGACACACGTCCGGTTGCGTGTGGGGTGAGGGGCGGAGGAGAGAACACCTGCGCCAAAAAGGACAAGTGTCCTCACTTCGCCATGTGCCACTTTTTACGTCAGAAACCGAATCATTCGTGAAATGCGTTAAGGTCATTTCAGATGGAAATCGTCTCATATCCATCGAAAACATTTTTTTTTTTATTGTACTTCATTTATGTTTTAACATTGGGAAATGTCTTTTTTTTTCCCAGGGAAGTTACTGAATCTGTTTCATTTTACAAAATTGTCGCATTCTGAAGGAGGAGGAATTTAAATTCATTGCCAGTAAATTTGCAGATCAGAAAAATCTCTTTTTCCCAGTATAGAATTTGTTTAAGTTGAGTGTAAAGTTTACCTTAATCGGAAACATATCTCGCCAACGCCAATTCTTTTCGTTTGAATAAACAAATTGCGGTTTTCACGACACGAGTCGAATTCAGTGGAATCACGATCTTTTTCCTCAGTTCAAATTTTGCTGAATCCAGGGTCAAGTGGAGCACCGTTAGACGAGCATTAGCGTCACTTAAAGAATTCTCAGCAGTTTGTCGATGTTCAGGGAGTCGCGATGTTTCACAGTGAGTAGCAAAATCATGTTATTGTTGCTCTTACAGAGACCCTGCGGGATGTCGAAACGGTACCACATGGAATCGGTTGAATATCGCTTCCTCCTCGCTCGGTCGACTCTCCTCAAGTTCCTCCTTCTTTCTATTTCTTTCATCCATGTCTCTTTCTCTCGCTCGCTTTCTTGTATTTTCCCGCAGTAAATACCACTAATCACTTCTCGATCCTTGCTAAGCAGACTTGACCCTCCTTACGAAGAGTTATGGCCGTTGATTTGTTCGGGCTACCATTGCCAGTTTCTCAGTTAAAGGGAATCCTTAGAAAGTCAAGGTCATCGATTCGCTCACCTAGCTAAACAGGTGCCAGAGTGATCGTTCATATTCCTCAATTGACCATAGTGTTTTATTCTTCAATAAAATCCAATTTTCTTATTTCAGTTTTCATCTTTGCTGAAGACTTATTTTGCAAAGAATAAATACAATGTTATAGATTTATTGCACGACGAATTTTTCTGAAATAATCTAACGAATGTTTCATTGACTGATTAATATTAATAAATTGTAAGATTAACATTTGATTTCATTGAATAAGAAATTACTCAAAATTTTCAAAATGAAATCGTAAAATTAATAATAATGATCAATGTCAAAAAAAAAAAAAAAAATCAGAAAATAAAAATTCGATTAGAGTAATAGGGTCCTGGAGTTGTAATTGGGTCTTTCACCTGAAATTTATACGAATAATACAAAAAGTAAGTACGAGGTAATCGGCAAGCATCTCAGAGTATTTCCACGCGAATCGTACGAGGATCTTAACCACCACCCACCGTGAAAAGGTTCATCGGGATAAATGTCCAGAACTTGCAGAAAATATCCCAAACGATAAGATCGGCCGTGTGCATTTACGCGAGAAGATGCCGTGGTGGTTCGAGGTGTCAGACATGTTCTCACGCGTGGAACCCGCCGAGATAGCGTCATTCTGACATTTCTCGTGATATTATTAAGGTGGATTTATGTCGCGTGAAACCGAGTGGAGTTGAAGTCCGTGTGCCAAGATCTTTGCGAGCATTCAAAAAGCGAGCTTATTCTACTGTTAAGAGCTCTGAGACTGTCAAAAACTCAACATTTTAAATTCAGGCGTTGTTGTTAAAATAACAACAAAAGAATTTTAAAATAAACTATTTAAATTAGATTTTATTAATTTGTTTTTAAAGCTCAATTTTTATTGCACATTAAAATAATCAGACGCAACAGACGAATTAAGAATGCATGTAAATTTTATTCAAAAAATCAATTGGGAGTTTGTATTGACAATAAATCAATTTTGACTTTTACAAAAGACAATATAAAAATATATCACAAGATACGTCATAAAGGTTGTTAGAAAAAAACTGTACAAAATTTTCATTAAATTAGTTCATGTAAGCCAAAGATCTTTCGACAGAGGATTATCCAATATAATAGTCTTCGTTGCTTTTATTGGAGGAGCTTGTCTTGACTTTATTACTAGATCTACTTCCGGCTCTACTTTTTCTATGGCCAGACTGACTTTCTGCGCGACTTCTGGTGTGACTCCCATCTCGACTGTTGGGCCCACTTTTAACCCTTTTAGTTTCACTTTTAGAACGTCTAGACGCAACTTCTACTGCTGGAATATCAAAAGCCACTTTCGTCTCTGTATTCAAAGTTTCCATATTTTGATCTTCCCCTTCATTTTCCTTACTTGAGCTTCGACTTCTAAAAATATATATATTTTGCTACATTATAACACCAAAAAAAAATTAAACCTTCTTACGTTAAAAAAATAAATTAAATTAAAAAAATTTATTATTCAAAGAAATAAATGAATTTGTGCTTGCCTGTTCATATCGTGCATCTGGTGGCAACGGCGTCCACGCATTGACTTGCGGCGTTTTCTTACAGAACGATTTTTAGATTTTCGGCGCATAGGACGACAACATGCCATGCTTTTCCTCGACCGACGGCTACGTCCATGTCGACTGCGTCCACGACGTCTTCGGCTGCGACTCATTCGTCTGCGGCTTCGTCGTTTACGGCTGCGTCCTCTTCGGCTTTTTCCTCGACGACTACTACGACTTCGTCTACTGGTTTTGCATTTACTCATTCTTCTGCGTCTTCGTTTGGGCTTACACATACTCCTACGTCTTCGTCGACGTTTAGGTTTCATCATTCTGCCACATGGACCACAAATTTCTCTTGCCTTTGTTGGAGTACTAAAGTCATTGTTTAACGAATAGTGTCCGCGCTTTTCCATCAAATACCCATGATCTACGCCACGTTTTATGGCAGCTAACATCTGGAAAATTAATATAAAAATTATGTTCATTTTGCGATATACATTAATATAATCATAAAAATAAGAAAATAAAAATACGTTAACATTTTTTTAATAAAGAATCCATGCAAATCATTATTCGAAGAAATGTTATTTATTTTTCTTTATTTTATGACGTATAAACATTTATGAACAAACGAAAATCGATTATCGTTATGTTTCTGTTTCTGTTTTACAGAAGATTGAATTTTTTTTTTAATACAAAAATAATTTAATTATACATTTTTTAATTAACAATTTACAAATAATGTTTAATCAAATTTGATTAGAAAATTTTTTCGTGAAAAAAATGACGTACCTGTTTTTTAATTTCTCGTTCAGATGCTTTATGTTCCGACATGATATAACGTAAGATTTCCTTCGCTGTTGATCCAGTAGTATCACGTAGATTCTTTATGGCTTCACAAACCAGCAACGATATTTTTGGCACACGCATCTTGGTCCTCTTATGTAACTCCTCTTCGTTTAAGCAATAATGTTTACAGGATTATGATCGTTTAAATTTCCATAGAATCGGTTCTTCTTAAAATTTCCTGAATTCCAATTTTTAATTTACGTCCTTTTTTTTTAAATCCGAATAATGTTTGTAAAATCCCCAAACATTTTAGTTCTGCTTACGTAAAATTTACAAAAACCGTGACCAAAAATACTAAAAAATTTTTATCACAAAATATGTCTATTTGTGACAAAAGCTCCCAAATGACTGGCAAATTTTTTATCCTGTTATTTTGCATCGTATTGTTGGTTGTCAAGACTACGATAATGACATTTGTTTCACGAATATTATAACATTACATTTGAACTTGAATTTTAAAACATTCGATTGAAATCATTTGATTAAATATTTTTATTTGTTAATAAATAACTGTATTATCAATTACTAATATTTCAGGGTTATAATTTTAATGTAATGAATAATTTAACGAAAGTGGAAAGACACTTAGAAAAAACCAATTTTATTGTCAGACAGTTTATCGTATTCCTGTAATTTCTTTACACGGAGAAAAAAGTTACTACAAAAATTACTGTACTTTATCATAAAGCAAGGACAAAAACAAACTTTAGAGATATTTACTATCGAGTATAGTAAAAATTTACCTACATAATAATAAAATTTATTCTTTTTATACTAAATTTTAGTATAAATTAGGTTCATTTTTACTATACTCGATAGTAAATGTCTCCAAAGTTTGTTTTTGTCCTTG
>JABFQA010001792.1:0-12708 GCA_022817065.1 Probaryconus sp. ZL-2020 | reverse complement strand
TGGAGTGGGCCGTTTTATTCGCAGTTTCATGAGGGTTAGAGTCCGTGAAAAGGGAAAAGAGGGTATGTTTGAAAAATTCAAGGGCGTCGAAAACATGTCAGTGCTTCACTGAACGATAGATACCGCGCACTTCATTATTACGTACCTGAAGTATCTTTTAAATTTAAAATCCGCGTATATGGACAAACGAATTAGGGGGAGATTTGCGGTCTATTACAATGCGAAAGAGAACGAAAAAACTGCGATATCGACGAGATACTTACGTGATTAAAAATATCGCACACAACGCAGTTATTGCGCACTTTACGCAACGGGCTCTGTCGTATTTTAAAAGGCTTTTCAATTTCCGAATAGATTTCAGGTATTAAGTTCAAAAAATATATGAGGAGAATTTTTTTTTCATGCTCGATGCTTTCTTTGTCCATGAAATTTTGATTCATTAATGGTTTTTTCCCTTTGGCTCGAGCTTTTCCGCATATTGTGGAATTATTTTGAAGTATAAAAAATAAAAGATTGACCAGATAATAGCAATTTCTAGTGAAAAAGTTTGTTAATAAATAATTTTCAAATATTAGAATAATAGTTTTTTTTTTCGTATTCAATAAAGCAATACCATCTTTTTATCGTCTGGATGAATTTTAATATTGAAAGAAGTATTATAATTCCTACTTGTTCCAATGTTTTAATTTGCAAGCGTTTATCTCTTCAATCTTACTTACGTAACGCAATCGGTGATTATCTTCAACGAGAGGAGTGAAAATGATGCTTACCTGCAACAGAAAAAAAAATTACAATTCATTATATTAATTTTGCAACAGCGTAATTTCTATTACACCTAATTCCGCACATAATTAATTGTCTCCACTCTATTCTTAACGTAAAAGGAATTCATCTTCATGACACGAGGATCTTTCTCTCTGACATTTTTCCATTTGTTTTATTAAAGCTTTTTTAAATGGAAAAAAAATTTTTTGATGAAATTTGTCGATTGTCAGGCAATCGCAGCAGCTGCTCGAACGAGGGTGTAGGTCTCGCTTCTGTACGTCCGCTTCTGAGCGACATCGATACCAGTTTGGTTGTAACACGGAAAGCGTTCGGCTTCCGGAGTTACGGTCACGTTACGAACGTGGCAAGGAGGTAATATCTCGTCCATTGTCGCATGTTTCCGATCATTCGCGACTGGCCATTGATCACTGCGATCGATCAACTGCGATCTCAATTAACTCAAGATTGGCTCGCTGGATATTTTTTTTTTTTTTTCGATTGACGTTGCTTTTTATCTGAAGATCTTTGGTACCGATTCGATCGAATCGGATCGATTGGATCGACGCCTCATAAACTGTAATATAAATTTACACGTGCATGTGCACACTCACGCGCGTTTCTGAATGGCTCTTGGTTTCTGGTTACAATCACGTATCTGCATTAAATTCGATCTTATCCCTCCTGCCGAGCAGTCTTTTAAAGGGGATGACACATGTTTCTTTTTAAAGCGATTCACATGTTTAATCCCTCCATTTGGTCATTTATTTTTCTCTTACAAATTAACTATTTTTAGACATAATTTTTCATTACAAAATCGTTACCCAAAAATTTACCCCAAAATGTCTTCTACAAAATTCAAACTAAAAATATTTCCATCAAAAAAAAAAAAAAAACAGACAAAAGTATCCAAACAATTGATACCAAGTTCTCCAGCAAGTTTATAAATATCAGAGAACTCTCACTTCGATTACGTGAAATATTTTGTCGATTGTCGCGAGCAAATACTCAACGCGTCGTTCGTTCGTTTCTCGTCGAGAGCATTTTGCTAAAAAGTATCGTTAAGAGTGGACGGATACGCGTCAAAAAATATATCAAGATGAGTCGAACCTATACTCGTAATATCTCGATTGAGCTGCGGCAAATGCACGACGACGCGCCGTGCCATGATTGGACGGGGTATTTGAGGGGGTGGGGGGGCGGGGGCGAGAGCGAGGTGAGGCGAATCGAGGTACGTTGAAAGCTTACGCGGGCGTACCCGGGAATTTAACGCTCTCGAAATGTCAAACGTCGAAAATAAAATGTAGCCCATCGAGGCTCTCTTTCTCGCGCGCCCATTGTTGTTACATGCCACATTGTGCGTTCAGGTCGGCGACCTTTTTTTCGTTTTTTTTTTTTCTTTCTTTCTTTTTTTTTTCGGCGGCCGCGTCACCACGGTCACCTTCTATTCGGCCGCTCGCCCACTCTCCGAATTTGTCTCTTTTTCTTTTTATTGCAATTTTTTTTGTCGCCGCGCCACTTCCTCTGCAACGCATTTCCTGAACGCTCTCTGACGGTGAAAAGAAGCAAAAAAAAAAAAAAAGAAAAAAAAAAAAAGTCGAGAACGAACGAACGACAATAGTGACGCGCATTCGAATATTTGCGACGATAAATCAACGCTAATTGAAAAGCTTCCGTACCGATCCTAAAACGGCCAAAGAGCAAATCCGATTTTCGTTCTGAAAAATGTTTTTATTTCTTGTCGTCGTTTTTATTTCGCCTTGCTTTTGTAAGAATTACAGACACGAGTACGCGGTGAATGCGTATCTGACGAGCAAACACGCGGCGATAGCTTTTTGATACGGGGCTTTTGTTTAAATTCGAATTACGGCCAATTGTACTTCCAAAGTGGCGTGTTTCTTGTTTTTGGGATTTCAATTAAAGGTATAATGAAGAATTTTGCTGGAGAGAATGGAGGAGCCTCTCGTTCTTCGATTAGATTCGAGTTTGAAATACGATCCAAATTTAATTTTTTTTTTTTCCATTAATTAAATCAAATGGAAAAAAGCTGTTTTCCATTTGTTCAGAATTATTCAGAAGACCATAAAAATTGACCCAACGCTGAACTGTCTCTGAATACCAAAGATAAGAAAAAAAAGTTGAATTTCATAAGCTCTATTACTCAAGGAGCTTACAATAATAACAATAAGGCACGAACAAATGTTACGTCAAGGAAATATTACACACGTCGCTCTCATGCAACATATGTTGATTAAACTCGCATTGTTAATTAAACAATGTTCATTGACTGCATATCTCATATGCGATACGTTAAATAAAAGCGGAATATTAATTAAACGACAATTGAGCCATCGAATAATCGTGCACTAGCCGAGCCCGTGTCAACCGTTATTTATTCTAATTACCATTTAATTACTCTCGGCAAAAGGAAGTAATTCAGCTTCAAACTTTCTCCACCGGTATACCATCAAAGCGAAACGTCCAATCAACGCCGAAAAAATGTGTTGCCTGGCGTTTATTTCGAATTTATTCGCAATTGTCCGGCACAAATATAAGCGTCAGCCATTCCCGCTCTAATGTATTGCCGGTCGAGCTTTGTCACAGTTTCGGTAATAGAAACCCCAACAATTGTTAATTGCTCAACATTTTTCGGAAGCTTTAATTATCCTCGCTTTTAATTAATTTTGTCTCCATTAAACTTTAATGTGTTATTGTTTCTGTTTTACTCCATTTGTCGGGTGGTTCATTTGCCAAGCTTTTACGCAATATTTACGCTGCAGTTGTCAGTCACCTTTATTGTTCATGAATAAAGTTACATTTCCAATCCAATAAAGGAAAATATCGCTTTGACAATGATAGACACCTTTTTTTTTCAGGAAAAATCCTCTTTAATTAAAACGATTTTATTTCATACGATTTCTATATCCTAAAATTTGGCAAATTTATAATAGAGTAGATATTATTGGAGAGAAAATTTTTTTTTTTCAGTTTAAATGAAATGCCCATCATTAAATCTCAAGGGTCATCGTTCGCCATCGATCGTCGAAAATAAAATTGTCAATTATGGAAGCAAAATTATATTAATTGAAGTTACGTGTTTCACAATTATGAACCTAAGGCATTGTCATTATAAACGCGTTGCAAAATGATTATTGCACAGTGCGCAATGCGTAAGATATGGCAATGACGAGATTTCACGTATCTTCAGCACGTACTCATTATTAGCGTCTCATTAGAGAAGGCTATTGTTTGACACACATCCATTTTCAGATAAATGCCAAGGCAACTATGCAGATTATCAGGATTGTTGTTCTTTGGTAATTAATAGGAAAATAATCAAGAGACTGAGACGCGAGGATCTACGAAATAATATTTATAGTAACTGTCTAAAAATCATGAAATAATTACATTAAGAATTTTAGAGATTTATGAATTCTATCAAAACAACTAAAAGTAAGTTTTACTGAACGCAGTGTAATTTAAAGAACTTAAATATATTTGGATTCTTAAAATTCATTTTTTCCATTAAATGGCAAAGATTTTGAAATGTAATAATTTCAAATACTTGTAACAATTAGTTGAAATGATAATTATTACAAAACTATGTGATTCTGAAACGCAATTCGTATAAAATACAAGTATTGCAAAATTAATTGCGTAATTATTTATCATTCATTTTGCTTTCAACATACACAGCAAGATTATTTTATAAATGTACCAAATTAAGTACATTTAACCAGGTCATTTTTCTCCTCAAATATGATACTTTCTCCAAAATTTACATATTGAAATTAAAAATCATATCTTGTAATCGATTTATTCGCGTTAAAGTACGAAACTTATTTGGAAAAAGATTTCGCAATAACGACACGGTAAATTATTATTTTTTTATATCATCGTTTATTTTCATATTCAAATTTTGCAAAAAGCTTTCGTCTTCAATGTACTTTAAAATTGATGAAAAAAATCACTCGAGATAAAAAGAATTCAGATAAATAGAATGTTAGACAATTTATTTAAATCGATTTTATTTCGAAGCCTGTTCTTTACCAGTCATTGACTTCGATGTATTTTTGCGCGGAAACGCAAGCACTTGAAAAATCGCAAAAAACTGCCAACAAAATTAATTGACATAAAAACAAAATATTGGCAACTGGTCAAATCGAGCTGTTGTGAACGCATTACTTTTTATCCATTTAAACATCGTTAAAAGCTTTCGCGATAATCTTGTTTCTTCTATGTTTTTCGTTGCCTTCAACTGTCGTTACAAAATCAAAGGAAAAACGACATAAAATGCAATGACATTAAAAACTATTTCAGCAGTTTAAGTGAAAGTTTCAAATTTGATCTTAACGTGAATTAATTAGATAAATAATATTGGGTATTTAAATTTAAACAATTGTTTTTCAATTAAGAGAAATTATTTTCTAAAGAACATTTTCCAGCACTGTGTGAAATCATTAACGTAACAGTCGCTCAATGACAATAATTCACGATCATCATAAATATCAATGATAAATGTCAAAAGGGATTAGATTATTCTCCATTGATATTTACGTGACATTATGATTCAATTTATTGCAAAATATATTCATTAAAGTTAATGTAGCAACATGAAATGTTTTAAACTACAAATCTAAATATCAATTAATTATTGCATTAAACCATACGAAATAGTATTTTAGTAATTTCAGACAAATTTTATATTTTCGTCTTCTTTTAATTGAAAAACTAAAACAGTACTGCTATTTGTTATTATAAGATAATAATAATCCAAATTCATTTAAATGAGTAATCAAGTAAATGTTAAAATGACGTTTCCTCAAAGTAGTTATCGTGAGCCTTAAGATGGTTTTTGCAGTAACAGCTGTTGCTCAATAAAACGCTCTAACGAAACCTCCTTTTCGCATTGTTAGCCCCGTCAAAACGAAATGACAACCAAAAGTGTTTGACATACAAATTATCATTTCACGTAGATCGTGAAATACCAAAACGTCATTTCGTTTGGATGCAAATACAAATCGATTGCGAGTATTTACTGAATTTCTTCGTTTGAATTTGCTGGTATTACTTTTAGTTCCATACATTTCCACGAAATGATATAGTAATATTAATTTGAGCAGCGTCCAAAACTTATCGTGGTGAGTATTGCTTTTTAAAAAATCGTCAGGCTGGCTTATAAATTTGTGTAATGAAAAAAAAAAATTATTAGTTATTTTTAAGTTATATTTTTATACCAAATAATTATAAAAAAAGCCAAGCGGAAGACCAAAGAGCTGGAGCATTTTTTTTAATTCACAGATATTCCTAATAATAACACGTTTCAAAAGTATCTATTTTTAGATGAGAAAGTAATTTAGCTAACTAAACCTCGTTTGAGCTTATTCGAAAATGACGACCACACTTGATCATGCACACACTTTCAAGTACTCAAATATTTTTTTCACATTTCTATTTCTAGATACCCGTATCTTCGTCTACATGTGTTGCCTACTTGCTGATCACGAGCAAAAGAAAATTATTATCTTATTATTTAAAAAAAAAAATGATTTATCAATTAACAAAAATAATATAAGATAAAAACTGCATTGAATGAAAATAGAAAAAATCGTAATGTCATTGAAATCCTGATCCAGCAGCTTCATTTCCTGAACACCAAATGGAGATGGAAGTAAAGCAAAAAAAGTTAACTCTCTATTTAGTTTTATGAATGACTGTGTTCGAGAGTACGATTATTCATCGACTTAACAGCAAGTGACGAAAATGTCAACTTGTCATCTATCCGGCAGCGTAGTTAAATTTGAGAAGTCATTCGAGATTGGAACCAATAACAATCATCAAAGATCATAGTTAAAAGCGCGACTGATTTGAATGATAACCAGAGGAGCCGGAATGATTTATGAATGCAACGTTCGCGTTCTCTAAGCAAGATTAATCTTCATTACACTACATTATTCCGTGGGACGAGCCAAGGTAAAGGGATCGAACGTAACATCTTCGCGTACACGAATGTTATTACGTATTAAGATCTACAAGACGTTGGGGAACAAGACGATATTTCATTCGCCTCAAATCGCATCTCCAACTTCTCTTTAAGTCACCTGACTCTTATTCAAGTGCAGTTTAATATTAATCGAAATGTAATTTATCACGGCTTTGGGAATGAAGCTGAGCCGCGCGAAAGTGTACTTCATTTCGCAGGAGTCGATATTATGGTTACGTAATTTCGCGGACAAAATATTTGCATGGGGTTTCAATCAGAGATCTAGGAAATTATTTTTCGTTTATAGTTCTCTATTTGTTTTTTTCTAATGTTTTTTTGCGAAAAGAAAAATATATATTTGCAATTGCTAAGGCTGTAAATTCCTTTATCACGACTAAACTGTTTAATGAAATTTAATTAAAGTTTGTTTACATAATGGCGTAATTAATTTTGGGGTTTCTATTTTGGCGTTTGTGAATGTAATGAAATGACAGGACCCCCGTCCTTTATTTTTACAAGATGGATATATAAATTCTTAATTTCTCCAAAGCAATGGGGGTTCCCACACTTACGTGCTTAAAGTAATGCACATATGGTTCGTGCAATTCTATCGTTCCATTTATATGATTTGTAAACGACATATGTCGTCGGGAGACAAGTTTCTCTATATTAAACTCGACCTAACAAATAGGCTGATAACTTTACTTACGAAATATAGTTATAGCATTTAATTTATGTTTATAAGAACATTCGACACGTTTATCTGACTCATATTTTTCCATTCCATAATTCTCAAAGAAGATAATTCCGTAAAATTCCCAACAGCGAAACCAATTCTTTTATAAATCTTCTGCAAAATTCTATTAAATTAGAGTTTCCATGTTCAGAGTGTTACACATCTACGTGACATAAACGTTAAAATTTCTGCGGAGGATCTCAGACAGTTTAGTGATAAATTTATAGTGAGTCAGGAATAGTCATTTCGTTTATTAGAAAGTGTACTAATGAAACTTTGTTCATCTTCATCTTCCCTCCCTTATTAGCATAACAGTGTTTTATTAAATGGAAGCCATATTGAATGTGGCTCGGAGAAGCTTGCACCACGAAATGGTTAAGAGCTTGTTCCAGTTCTTAACTTTGCAGAATAATTTCTTGAAGCACGATATTGTTTGTGACTCGTGAAAGATGAGGTTGGAAGTATTACAGTTCCCTCGAGTTTATCTTTCTTCGCGTGGCACTAAACAGAAGATTAACTCGTCATTTAAGTGACGGTTTCTTCTCTGGCTAATTAACACAAGTTTTAATTATTATCATTTAGTTACATTATTTTCAAAGACAATTTTACAACGGCTCAGAAAAATTGTCACTGAGAAAAAGTTAGACAATTGTTTCTCCTATTGTCAGTATATATTGTTTAATTGTTTAATTCACAGAAAGAAAATGTTTTTTTTTCTTTTCAGTGAAATATTTGAAATTGAAGATAATCATTTTTCCGATTGATTGAGATGCCTACAAAAACTATAGAAAGATATTTTAGTGCAGAAGAAATGCTCCAGACAAATTAGTTTCTCGACTGCATTAATTTACGAAGTTCGTCTTGACGCCCGCTATATAACGAATTTAGCATAGCGGCAGTGTCGCGTCCGAAGAGAGAAAAGTCGTTTGGAAATTTCATTAATCGCGTGAGCGAGAAAACGCGAGGCAAAACTTGTCCCGTTCGCGTTCCTTATTTTTACACGACACTGAGAAAAATGCTCTAATCGATTAATACGAAATGCGAAAGATTAACAGCATCTTTAATAAAATACGAAACTTGGGAGGACTTGATTAAAGTGAAGCACCAGTGATTTCATTAGTGATCGAGTTATTTCATTCATTTATGAATTCCATTAGGATTTATGAGCTGAAGCAACATTTCTCAAGCAGTTGTTAATGCGCCGGATAAAATGTATAAAATTATTGAAAAGTCTCCGTGCATTTTTTTTTGTCTTTCGATTCAAAGGGAAAACTGAATTCAAATTATTTGTACTTAATCTCTTAACAAAAATGTATAATCTTAAATTACTTTGGCGATTCATTTTCTCCAACTGCTTTACATTCTTGTTACTACTTGATTTTAACTTCTTTTTTTTTTTTCGTAAGCTAAATGTCCGTTTAATATTTTGACAAGTAACAGTAATCATGTTTCATTCGAGTTTCATATGGTCGTTCGTGTTTCTACAAATAATCATCTTCAAAAGAAGGGTCTGGGACATATCGTATTACCGTAATAGTTTGGAATCTTTTTCCGTTCGCTCAAACATCCCGATGATGTTTACGAGCCAACGCCATTTTCCTTCTATTTATTTGTACTAACGGTTTAAATAATATTTGGTTCTAGTTTATCGAAACTGGATTGTGCGGTTTGCAACCGAAATTCGCGCTGAAAACTATTTCGCGTGAAGTAAAACGAAACATCGCGTGCGCGGCAGCGCGTTTGTAACGCTGCCCTAAAAAGCATTAACCGGGATTGGCCACTAACTTCGTCGGTGGTCAAGTTGATCAACTACCTATTCAGAAACAAGAATTTTCAATGACGTAGATCTCTATCAGTTAGTTAGCTTAACTTCGTTGCAACTCCATGGCGTAAATGCAATTTCCGTATAATTTACGCAATGTAGACCAACCGTAGACATACACAACGGACACACACAGGTGCTATTAAATCCGAAACCAAATCCCAAATACGAGATTGATCTTTGCAGCTTGTAACTAGGATTGAATTAAAACAGAATTTCGAACAAGTTTTGAAAAATAGAAAGTACTCGGAAAATATTATTTGTTCTTGCCATTATCTCTGGATCCACGATAAAATTTCCAAAAAATAGAAAAAAAAAACCTTTTACCAAACCATGAAATTGATTCAACGATGCATTCCAATATCTAAACGATCTAACAAAGGAGGAAGAAACCGAGTTTGAAAGACCCAGTTGGAAATGGAGGTCGACGTGGTGTCAGGGGTTGTTTCATCAAGCAATTATTGCGCAAGAGGTGCAAGGCGATAGGAAGCGAATGGAAGAGTAGTGGACGAGAGCAAAGAGGACGACGAGCGCGACAGGAAAAAGTCGGCTAAAAAACGAAAAGCAGAACAGGAGAGGAAGAGACGAGATGAGTGCGTTGAAGAGCGGTTGAAGAGTTCAAAGCGAGGAGGCAGGTTGAAAATTATGGGACGAAGGCGAAAGCGCATCGAAAAAGGACGGAAAGCGCGTCGCGAAGAAAAAGTAGGAAAAGTAGAGCGGAGCGTAGCAGTGACGAGGTTGAGAGGGACGAGGGCTATTCATGGAAAGGGGCGCGAAAGGCACGGGAGAAGGAACTGGCAACGCCGACGGGTCGATAGAAGTGAAGAGGAGAGAAGAGAAGCGAAGAGAAGAGTGGGAGCCAGCTCTATAAAGCGCGGCAACGTGGCCAGCCGTCTGCTTTAATACAGTGCTTCCCAACCAATGCTCTCTCGCCGCAAGAATCCTACTAGCGATTTCAAGGGCCCAAGGTTTGTTGCACTCGCGAAATCATCGAAATGGCTTTTTCGACGAGCGATGCTCTCGTCAGAATGTTTTTAGATCTTCACTGAACATTCGTTAAAAGGTTGCAGTCTCTGGCCTCTGAATTAATTTGTGCTGAATGTAAAATCCTATGGCGTTGTTCGTTACTATAAAATTTTGTTATGGTTTATGAATTGTTTACGATGGTATCTGCTGAGGAATCATTAGAAGATGTTAATGAACTCATTTTGAAGTCATTATGGTCATTTGTTTTCGAGTCTGGGAGTTATTTAAGAGCACGTAAGACTGTCCTTGCTCTCGCTATCTCAGTCAAAAATGAAATATGTATCAGCCAACGCTTAAACATAATGGCCTGACGACAGGTCAGCGATAATGTTTACCGAAGCAGTAAAGTAACATTCGTTAACCGTAAAGTACACAGTTGAACTAATTTTAAGTTAAAGGACGTCAATTTGTTAGTTAATGTTTAATAACAAATCTTCAACTAATAATGTTAATATAAAGTCATTTCTGTTACTTTAACGATTAAAAGGAGCGCTTGAAAATGTTTTGGCTGAAAGACCATCGTTGCGCCAACTGTTCGTCTTTCAGTCGAACATACCGGGATTCTAAAAGTGGAATTTAACATATCTGAAGTAGAATTGGTCGTTACTGGAGGCTAAATGCCGGTGGGAGGCCGTTTGAAAAATGACTAAAAATACGTCCAAAGTGAAAGGAACGCGATACGATTCAAAAGTGTCGAGGAGCAAAGTAGTGGATCAGCAAAGAGCTAACAAGATCAGCGCCGCTCGAAACTTTTCAAGACGAGTTGGCCCGTTAACTATGTAATTTACTTAGCAGTAATTCATTTTAAAAGGTACATCCGTTTTACGGCGAAATCGGATAATTGCGCCGTTATAAGGCTCTCATGAGGCGCGAGAAAAAGGGAACCAAAGGGAAGTAAGGGATTCGAGCAAAAATGTACTTTTCTTTCATGCCGGGATAAATTATTTATGAATGAGAAATAGCCGTAGTCGACGGTGTTCCGCCATTTCGGCGTGAATTTCCGCGTTCTGTTGTCGAGCTGATATATGGACTTTAGGAAAATCCAACTACCTTTTCGACGAAAATTTATCTTCGAACGATGAGTTTCGATAACTCAATGATTCGTCGAAGGAAAAATTTGACGGAAACTTTTTGTCCCTTTGAAATATCTTTGGCCTATTCAGTTAATAATTAATTTAGTACGAAACAAACATATCCCAGAGATTTATGAGCTTTAAAAAGCTGCCGAGAAATTTCGGAGGAAATGTTGCATAATGTTCCTCAAGTTGTATTTTGACTATGAACTCACATCCTGATGAATTTCTAGAATGGTTGCGGGACATTCCAACATAAGCACGCAATGCTCTTTCGTCTGAAGAAACAAGAAGCTAACTTCTTGTTGAATGGAAGACCATCTATTTTACATTTTCAGTGGGTTCCTCTCGACTAGACAAAGAACCAACTTAAATTCTATGACAAATAAAATTTACACAAATGATAAAGCAAGATTAATGAATTTTAAATATTGTATAAGAATTTTTGATTGGTTTTAAAATAACCCATCAAAACGGACGTTACAATTCTACGCGCCTTAAAACTGTCTATTCGTCATACATTAATGCAAGAAATCATGATAGACAACCCAAGGTAGATATTTCGACATAAAAAAAAAAAAAAGAAAAAACAAGACATTTCTCTTTACGGGCAATTCTAATTGTTTATTTAATACGACAGGGATATTATGTATTACGTATAATTGAACAGAATTTCATTTGTAAACATCACGAAATAATTTGTGTAACACTTTTGGCAGGTCGGTTAATTCCGATCAAATACAGAGTTTACGAGTGCATTGAATTACATTGGGCGAAAATTACCCTAAATCATCTTTGACGTTCGCATCGACCCAGGATCTGCGATCTCGTTTGAAATAACGTCGTGTTTCGACTTTCAATGGAGAAAGTTGCGCAAAGAGTTGCACGCCGCGAATCTGTATCTGGCATCTTCGGCTTATACCGGATCATTACGGCATTATTAACGACGGCAGCTCTGACGGATGATACCAAGAGATATTCCAGGCACCTTCTGTTTCAGATGAGATACCTCCCAGTAGTAATAAAATAAAGGCATCGAACGGTTAATACCTAATTAATCGATTAAAACGCAGTCGTCCGAGGATAAATTGCGAAAGTTGCCAGTTGCATCAACGAGCTCGAATTTCAACGGATTTCAACAAAAGGTTGCTTTTTAAATCCTCATTGTTAGAGAATTCGTTCTATTAAGGAACGAAAATATATATATATATATATATATATATATATATTCAGATTCGATCTATTGTTACATTAACATTTAAATATTAACCAAGCTAATGTTTGTACAATGATTTATTATTGAATC
>JABFQA010001791.1:0-12708 GCA_022817065.1 Probaryconus sp. ZL-2020 | reverse complement strand
CCGAACGGACGGAATGGCCGCGATATTTTTCCGCGTCTCTCCTTTTCGGCCGTTCGGAGTTTTACGGCCAAACGGACGGAATGGCCGCGGCCGCCTCGGCCGCGAAGTCCGAACATACCCTATGATAAACTGAGGCATTTCCTCTTGGTGGCAAGTTGAAAAGATTAAGCCCAAAGCTGGATGAGGTCGCATTAGAACTTGAAAAATTACGCTCGCCTTAATTTTATTGCCGAAAATTTCTTCGTGCGTATTTGGAGCGAAAGAAAATCTTTTTTTTTTTTTTTGGCCGACAGATAAGAGCGTTATCTGCCATGCTCTTAAGAACGGGTTTTTTTGTACTTTTTCAAGCGACGCTTTATTGATTTAATGGCAATTTTTTTTTATTGCTTTTACAGAGTTTATAAAAATTACATTAAAGTTCTTAAGACCTTTAGGACTTTTTGTTTCCAGTGACTTACAGCTGCTGTTAGCTATTGGTAAATGTTTCATTTCTGACCAAACGTTATAAAACAATTTTACAAGGGTTTGTTTCAGTGTCTCTAGTAGTTACAAATTGCTATAAAAATGTGATTGAGTCTGATTTATTTTATTTTAGAATCGAATTTATTATTATTTTTTTAGGTGGATATATATGAGCAAAGGATGTTTCATTAGGATTTTTCAGTGAAAGACTTACATGAAATTGATATTTTCCCATACATACAGACCTATGTTTTTATTCCTTGATACCGTTACTGACGTTCTTTTTGAACGCGAATTTTCTCTGAAAAATTCCAATCAGGTTGTTTCTATTGGCGATAAAATGGATTTGTGATTTTTTGAACTTCAATTCCAGAATGGAAATTTATAAAATAGTCAACGATGTGCCAATACCGATGCTAGTTATTTCATTTTAAACCTCACAACCTTTCCAAAATAAAAACATAATAAAATTACTTATTATTTATAAAAGTTAATAAAACATCATTCAACAGTTTTATAAAACTATAGCGACAATAAAAATGTATATTCTACATTTTTATCATTTTTTCGTGAAATTTAGTAATCACAGAATATTGCAAATATATATGGCTTCAAAATCTTAACTAATGCAGTTCGTAAGACTATAGACCATTTTTTATTATTTCTTTTTTCTTTTTTTTTGTAAAAGATCCCATTATTATATTTCATCTTTTATCTGACCCACTTTTGGCCCTCTTCGCCCCCCGGCTGTAGTCAGAGTCAAGAATAACAGAAGAAATTGTCTATTAAAATTTGTATCAGTTGCCGTAAAGGGGTTAATGGTTTTTGTCTCAAACGTTGTCGATCAATCATTTGTTTGGCCTTTCAACCCTAAAAAAGAATAGCTCACACACCCTGTTTTCATGATTGATTTTCCGATCTGTCTTATTTACCCCTTACTCTTTGCGTTATTGATCCAACTGGAGAATCGTGGAATTAAGATGTTTTTTTTTTTTTTTTTAATGGGATAACAAAATTACAATTCTGAAATTCTTGCCAAAAGAATAAATTTTTTAATATTGAAAAAAGTCTTCGATCAAAATGATTATTTTAAGATTTGACTGCGATAGAAAAAGATTTACTAGTTTCTTTCTAATCCCTTGTTGGACGGTTTGAACTGCGCGCCGAGAGGGCGCAGCGAGTTGAGCTCGCTTAGAGTGCGTAGAGCGAAGACGACTGCATGTGCAGCGTCAGTTGTATAAAGTTGTAGCTCGAGAGCAGATGTGACTGGACGGTGGCTTGAATTAATAAAGAACAAATAATACAACAGCACTGTATATTAATTGCACCTTTTCCCCAAACCTATATGTTGTTAGGTTATGGGCCCAGCACGCCTCCACTGTGCTAAATAGTTATTTGATAATAAGAGGAAAAGCGAAAGACGAAAAAGAGGCTTGAATTTGGACGGACGTAGGACAATAGGTTATTAGAGACGACAGAGACGGTTTTGACGCAACTTGTACTTTTCCATTGGTATCTGAAACTTGCGGTCTGATTTTATTTTAGACACGACTTAAAAATCAAGTAAGTGTGGTTAATTATTTTTATTTTTATTTTAAAGACGGCTCCTAATTCTATGGAGTGAATTTAGAAAATTTGACGGAGGTTAGACGAAGACAGAGAATAAAGTAAAATGCGCCGAGACAAGTTGGTGCAAGTTTTGTGTATTTGAAAAGAAATTCAAAACAAAAACAGAGTATTATTGAAACAGGAATTTCACCTTGTTGTGAAATATTTCCATAATTGAATTTTGAAATGAAATAAAATGAAATAGTTTTGTTTTGATTTTATAATATTATTTTTGTATATTTATAAGTAAGGCGGCCGCAAAAGTTAAACCAAAAATTGTTGAATGTAAATAAAACTAAATTTGTTATTGTTTACAATAAATAAAACTCATGAGTATAATAATAATTACTAGGTTGAAAATGTATACATGTATAAAATATTTAGACGGTTTATTAGGTGAAGAAAAAAAAATGGAAAACGAAATGGCGGATAAAACAAACAAAATTCCAACCATTACCAAGTTGGTTAAGGGGTTTGAAGCAGCTCTGATGCTGAAATCGAATCAATCGATTTTCTATTTGTATCTGGAGGATGATGAATGCGTTTTTCGATTTGAAAACAGAGCTACCATTAAGTTGTGTAGGTTATTGTTTTGTTTTATGTAATATAAATAATTAACAATATTGACGGTTGTTCGGTTTGTCTTAGCACAAATTTAATGGACGGTATAATTGGATTTTTAGTTGACGGTTTATTGACGGTGCATGCAAAAATATTAATTAAATTTGGCGGTAAAGTTCTAATCAGACGGTTTTTGTATAATGTTGCAACGGTTTGACTTTCTTGCAAATTATTTGCAGAAGTTTTAAAGTAGCTACTATAAAATTATGAATTCAAGTTGTACAACTAATTAAGCATTCGAATTATTGAATGTTTATTGTTCGTCGTTAAATAATGCCCAGACGGTGTACAAGGGACTAGTTTATTTTGACGGCGGTATAATTTCAGACGGCGGTACAATTATTGAATAATACAGATTGATTATAAATTCTGTAAGACACACCGAATCTAACTGTCTGGGTTACTCCTTTTGGAAGCAATTGTGTTCATTGCAGAAAATTGGAGTGACTAGAGGCGCTACTGAAACTCATTGTGTCATTGGGTGGATGGAGTGCTTCGCTTTCGGGTTGTCTCTGTGTGTGTTCCACATTGATAGCTCGGAAGCAGGCTTGAACTTCCTGATCTTGACGGTCGGCGGTACAAAAATATTTTATTTTAGCACGGGAAACTATTCCTGATGACTGGAATGCTCTAATAAAAGAGATCAGAGAGTTCGGCAAAAGCCAGGCAGGGAGCGACGACCAGGGCAATACCATGGTAGGAAGAAATACCTCCGGTGATCTTGTTAGAATACAGAACTTGGAGACTTCTGCCATGGAGGAAAGACCAGAAACTGGTTTTCCAACCGAAAGTGATGAAGAGCAGTTGCTCAGAGACCCAGAGGAAACTGATCACGATAATGATCAGAATACTACTGTAAATGCGGGTAAGCTTGCTTTTCGGTATATCAGACGGTTATTAACGGCGGTTGAAGGTTTCAGACGGTTAACGGCGGGGCGCCACAACGACGGTAACGGATGTAACGTCGGTATATGTTTCAGGTGTGGAAACTATGGAAACTAGTCCTAACGGCGGTTCCAAAGGCGGTTCTAACGGCGGTACTGAAGGCAGTTTTGAAAGCGATCTGATAGACGGTCAAATCGGCGGTACTACAGACGGTCCTGTTGGCGTTTCTGTTGAAGTTGCTAAAGATAGCAAAGTATCTGAAGACGGATCGGCGGAAAATAATGAAACAAACCAAAGGATTTCAGTTGCCAACAAGGAAACAAATCTGACAGACACCGTGAAGTCCTTGGTAGAAGTGACAATGGCAATGCAACAGCAGATAAAATTACTGTTGACACAGCAAAAGGTAGAGTCTGAAAGATCCAATATTCCATGTGTAAAATCTGTGATAAATTATCCCAAGGACAAGGGACCTCCAATATTCTCCTCCCTACCCAAAACAAATAAATTAACAAATATTAAATTAAAAACAAAGGCGGTCGACAATGTTCAATCAGACGGTAGTAACAATTCTAATCCTACTGAAAATGAAATCAATGTGGATAAAAAGGTTATAGAAAAACAGTTAAAAGAAATAATTAAAGTTGAATGGGGTGGTAAAGAGAGCATAAAAAGAGACTACAAACTAACAAAGGCGGTAAAATATGAACATTTTTATGAATTCTTTAAATCAGAATTACGTGCTTTAGATTTATTACATATAATTGATAAAAATGAGAAGACGGAAAAAGATTTGAGTTCGAGCACATTGGAAAAATTGAAATTTAAAGTTAGAGACATATTGATTAATAGAATCGATCAAATTTACCATTCCAAAATTTTGAAGTTACAAGATCCGACGGAAATACTTAAAAAACTAGAAGAATTTAAAAGATGTGAAATTAACGTAACCAGTGTAATGATAAGAAAACAATTATATTCTATGACTTATATACCTGGCAAAGAAACTGCTTTGCAGTTTTGGGACAGGTTCGAGGAGGTCATACGTAGTTATGAAATGCTACAAGATGCAACTCCTCTTTCAGAAAGTGAAAAGCGTGATGCTTTCTTTAGCTCTGTTTGTGCTCATTTGCCAGAAATTAAACAAGTAGATTTTATGACAAAAAATCAGACGGGTAAAAGTTTAACATATGAATCATTAAAGTCTTATATTATTCAGGCGGAAGCAGATAAAAAGACATCGACGGTTAATCAACAAGTGCAAAGAAAGACGGACCAACCCTCAGCTTCCTACACAGGAGCTAGAACTGGCATTCGTTGCTATGAATGCGACGATTACGGGCATATGCAAGATGATTGCCCGAGGTGGGGTCAAAATTTGCGAAAATGCTATGAATGCGGAGAATTTACCACGCACATAGCTGCAAATTGTCCGCGCAGAGTTAGTAGAAGTATCCCTGGAAGGAGAGGTTTGAATAGACGGAATACAGACGGTCAGAGCAGCAGCTCTAAGTGCGACGGTCAAAACTCATATCGAAGAGGTAACAGGAATTTTAAAAATAATTATGAAAGAAAAATACATTTAGTAAATAAAAACTCGTTCAAGGGTCAAGGGAATAAGAGATATGGAGAGGGATCCAACACACAGAAAAGAACATTTAACGGCGGTCAAAATAATTTTAAGAAACACAGGACATTTCAGAAAAATTCTGATAGAACAAATGGAAAAGTATCAGGATCTTCGGATAGACCAAAAGCTCAAAATTCTAAAATAAAAGGATTATCTCAAGGTAAGCCAGACTTGGTTAATACATTTGACGGAGACGGTAATAAAATTATATATCCTCGTGCGATGTGCAGTGCGAGTGGTGAAAAATCGGGAAAACCTGATTCCGGCGGTTTAAACAGACGGTTAACAAAAGAAAAATTATTAATATCGTTCATAGCAGATTCTGGGGCGACGGAACACCTGACAAATAATGGCGGTATTTTCTCAAAACTAGATAAAACTAAGAATAAAAGAATTAAATGTGCAAATGCAGACTCGAAGGCGGATATATCCGTTAAGGGTATAGGTACAGTACGGGTTTTTGTACCAGGAACGGTAAATAATTCATTCGAATTGGATAATGTTTTATTTTCAGATTGTTTAACAGAAAATCTGTTATCCTTGAGAAAATTTGTTGAAAATGGCTATGAAATCAAATTAGATAACAAAAGAATTGAAATTATAGATTCAAGTACAGGTGAAATTTTTGCAACGGGCATATATGACAGACCATATTGGGTGTTGGATTTTGTCGTAGATAAGCAATATGCTGGAATAATTTCAGCTTATCGAATAGGCATGAAAAATAATGATGAAATCAGAGAAATTAATTTTCCCATGGAAACTGAAAAGGACAAGGTAACGGCGGTTGAGGAAAAAGTAACGACGGTAGAAAAAGAAGAATCGACAGCTGAAATAGAAAAGATAAATATAGAGAACGGAGGGAGTTTAGAGAAACAATCGAATTTTGAAATCAAAAATAAACTACCAAAATTTGATACCAATATAGTAGAAAGGAAAATTATAAATCTGGACGAATTGCCAGAAACTGAGATTCTGAGTGAAGAACTTTTGTTAGATCCTAATACTAAAATAGATATCAAAATGAGCAATGTAATGTTGTGGCATGTCAGAATGGGTCATGCATCGATTGAATACTTGAAACAATTACAAAAGAATATGAAAGAACACAAAGAACTACAAAAAGTAGACTTTAACGACGGACTACCAGAATGTGAAATTTGCGCACTTTCCAAATTAAGGAAATTGCCATTCAAAAATATAAGAGTTCGAGCTACAAGACCATTGCAAATAATACATTCCGACATAATGGGGAAAATTACACCTGCTACCCACCCATATGGATACCAATATATTGTTGTATTCATTGATGATTTTTCCAGATTAGCACAGGCATATCCAATGAGAAACAAGGACGAGACGGGAATTTGCCTGGAAAAGTTCTTAACAACAACTAGAAATCTCTTGGGAGAAAACACAAAAGTTTGCTATTTGAGGACGGACAAAGGCACAGAGTACTTGGGGGGATATACCAGTGAAGTTCTACGACGGGAAAAGATAGAAAACCAAACTGCGTGTCCAGATACGCCACAACACAATGGCGTATCTGAAAGGTTTAACCAAACCATCCAGAAAAAGGTTCGATCAATGATTTTCGATTCAAGACTGCCCATGAACATGTGGGATTTGGCGTTGAGTGCGGCGGTCTACGTCTACAATAGAACACCACATAGGGCAAATGACTTTAAGTCACCTTTGTCAAAATTTGTTCCAAATTTTAAATGGGACATGGGACAGATCAGAAGATTCGGATGTATGGCGTATTGGTCTATTACCAGGAAGCCGGATTCAAAATTTTCAGCACGGGCGGTACGGGGTGTTTTGGTCGGATACAGACCCTCTGGTTATCTGTTTCTGAATCCAGAGACGGGTAAGTTTTTCGAATCACGAAATGTTCGTTTCAACGAGAAAATAGTGTATGGTGATAAATACTCAAAAGATTCGATTCTTGCCTGGCCAGCAATAAGCGAATCAGTAAACTTAGAAAATTGGTTTAATACAAATGATGATACGGTTGAAAAAGTATATGCTGAAAATCTTGAGGAGGGAGAAAATAGAATAGCTTCTGGTAAAAACAAACGGGGGAGACCAAAGAAAAAATTATTGGAAACGGAGGGAGCTGACGACGGAAATAAGAGACAAAAATTAAATACGGCGGTTAGAAGGGAACCTTATAATACACGTAGTAGAGCGATAAAAGATACAAGTTTCACAAAATTTGTAACATTAACGACGGATATGGAAAAATATGTATTTCATCAAATCGACGAAGAAAAAGAAAAGACGGAAAATAAAAATGAAGATGAACTTTTACAGGTATTCTTTGCTGATCTGAACAACGATCCCATATCGTATAAACAAGCTGTTGAATCGACGGAAAAGAAAGAATGGATAAAAGCTATAGATGAAGAATTGGACTCTATGATGAAGAATCATGTTTGGACTATAGTAGAACGTCCAAGTCAAAACAAGGAAGGAAAAAAACCAAACATTCTAGATTCAAAATGGGTGTTTAAAAAGAAAATTGAAAACGACGGTCAAACAAGATATAAAGCAAGACTTGTGATAAGAGGATTCAAAGATTTGAATTCTTATGAATTAAAAGAAACATATGCTCCGGTATCACGACTAGCACTAGTTCGATCAGTGTTCTCGATTATAAATTACTACGGATTACATGCCATTCAATTAGATGTGAAGACGGCCTTTTTAAATGGCATAATAGACGAAGAAATATACTTAGAAATTCCTGAAGGAGTTAATATCAACAGAAAAGAAAGACAAAACAAAATATGTAAACTTCAAAAAGCCTTATATGGATTAAAGATTAGTCCGAAAAAATGGAACGAAAGATTTACGGCGGTAGCAAATTCCATAGGACTGAAAAATGATGACAATGATCCTTGCCTTTTCACAATAAAATCAGACGGTTTAATAATTATATTGCTTATCTATGTTGATGATATTATTATTGCAGGTAACGACGGAGAAAAATTAAATGAAATAAAAACCAAGTTAATGGATGCTTTTGAGATGACGGTCTTGGGTAAACCAAAGAAATTTCTCGGGATAGAAATTAAAAGAGATTACAATAATAGAACATTAAAATTGACACAGACGGGATACATTGAAAAATTACTGGATAAATTTGGACTCAATAATGTGTTTCCAAAGAATACACCAATGGTAACCAGACAAGTCAGTAATAAAGAAAGAAAAGAAAAAGAAACGGAAATTTGTAACGACGGATTAGAATCAACAGTGAACCAGATAAATGTACCATTCAGGGAAATGGTTGGCAGTCTCTTATATCTGGCAGGGTCAACAAGACCTGATATAGCCTATGCCACAAATGTCTTGAGTAGACATCAGATCAATCCGACGGAAAATGAATGGAACTTGATGAAAAGAGTGTTCCAATATATTAAAGGAACAAAAACAATTGGACTGAAATACCTAGGAAAAAGAAATGATCTAGTAGCATATTCAGATGCTAGCTTTGCCGATTGCCAAGGTTCAGATTCGACGGGAGGATATATTATACAATTGTTTGGAGATACTGTGGCTTGGAGGGCACATAAACAAGGCTATGTGTCTTTATCCACGTGCGAGGCTGAGTACATTGCCATGAGCAATGCTTGCAAAGAAATAATTTCTTTGGAGAAATCAATTTCTGTTTTGGTAAATGAATCACTGTATCCAGCCGAATTAAGGTGTGATAACCGTGCAGCTGGAATATGTGCAAATACTAACGGCGGTAATAAACTTAGACATATGACGGAGGTGCACAGAGATTATGTTAAAGTCTGTGTAAAGCAGAATAAAGTCAAAATTGAATGGGTTCCGACGAAAAGACAACTCGCAGACATTATGACAAAACCACTTGCTTTTGAACTGCACTGCACATTGAGGGATAGAATACTAAATAATGATGACTGAATCAGACGGTTTAAAGGCGGTTAACAATCAGACGGTTTATTGCCAGTTAATCAATTTATTGACGGTTTAACAAATTGATAAATTTATATCTTAGTATTTATACTAAACTTGACGGCGGTTTTACATTATCATTGCATTTCATTAATGTTGACTTTGTTTCAGAAGACAGAAAGGCTGGATAAGATATTGGTCAAAAGGATACTAACATCCTGGCTCAGAGATTAATGTGGCGGTTGATTTGTACTAAAGACGGAGTACATAGATATAGCGACGGATTGATACGCTTTAAATTTTGGCTGTAACGTTTTATTGTATAAGAATCATAGAGAATAATTTCATTTTTGTTTGTAATCACTTACAAGCCTTGTTTAGCATTTATAAATTATGTCTTATTGAAACTCTAAGCTCGGGAGGGAGTGTTGGACGGTTTGAACTGCGCGCCGAGAGGGCGCAGCGAGTTGAGCTCGCTTAGAGTGCGTAGAGCGAAGACGACTGCATGTGCAGCGTCAGTTGTATAAAGTTGTAGCTCGAGAGCAGATGTGACTGGACGGTGGCTTGAATTAATAAAGAACAAATAATACAACAGCACTGTATATTAATTGCACCTTTTCCCCAAACCTATATGTTGTTATCCCTGATATTTTCTTAATTAATGAATAAATTGTTTGAAGTTAAAAAAAAAATACTTTTGTGCCATGTTTAGAATATTGTGCATTAATGTTTAACTTCTAATATTCGAAAGAAGATTAACTGCATTTGCGAACGGTTGCACTACTACTAGGAGGCAATCGACGAAGTTTACATGATGCATCGGGCCGGATCGTATAACTGATTCCGAAAGAACAAAGCTCGCTACTTTTGAATTCTGGTCGTACGCTCTTCCTTCTTCTCTTTGTTTTTCTCTCGCCGTACATTTGAACTAAATAACAAAATGTTGTAACTCAACATTCATGTCAGAAATGACTCCGTGAGAGAGAACTATGGTGATTGGAACTGGAGCACCGCGTTGGTCCCGCTAAAACGTTTCAGTTAATTCAATTAATTTTTAATGAAAGAATCGTAAATTTTTTCTCAACTGAATAGCATTAAATCCCACGGAATTTCAAACTGAATTTAAAACTCGCGATTAACCGGACACATTTTTTAACGCCCATTTTCATTTTGCATTGCAAACATAATGCGTCTTTTTTGCGACTGCAAATTTGCATTTAATTAGCGTTGGACAACATTTGCACTAAATTCTCTGATTGTTGTTCACAGTGTTGTTTCCCATTTTTGTCGGTTACCTTTTGCTCGTTTGCGATTTACAAACTATTTGCGATTCTTTTGTATTTTTTTGGAAACAAAAAAAAAAAAAAAAAAGGAAAATTACCGTTCGTTGTGTAATTTTGTTAATAAAGTGAATGGCTCTTGTCAGATTTTCAATTAAAGTTGTAAGGTAAATTATGGGTAGAGTCTGGGGATTTTGTGGCACGTAAAAATGCAGCAAATTAGATTAAGGTGAATTGAATGAGCCGCGATAAATTGCAGACGGTTTGTTCGTAGATTTGAAAAATGTCAATCCCATTCGTGTTATGACGTTGAGAAGAGATTTGGTTCGCAGTTATTTTGACTTCGGGAATAAATTATCGCGCGCCTAACCATGGAAATGAAAGCAATCAGTATAATGGCGTATATTTCTCGCACGCGAACTATTATCCCGCACTGATTTGATAGCTTAGTAATACATGCATTGCTTCTCACTTAGATGAACAAGTGGTTCAAATTCTATTGAAATTTCTCCATTCGGGAAAGCTCTTCAGGCTTTTTAAAGCAATTTCAAAGTAGCACATGTTTAAACTCACTGGATGTAAGAAAAATAGTAAATGGAATATTTCCATTATACCTTTTCAGTCGTGTGTATATATACAGTATAAAGTTAAGGAGGAAGTGTAAGTGAAATATATATATATATAGTGTTTGTGAAATATACACGTCTTAAAAGAAATTTCTTCTTGGTAATCAAAGGTTAATTTATTTTATATTTTGAATATAAAACATTTACTACGTTCAGGAAAAAAAGAAATCTGAAAAACATTTTTCTACTCTCTAAATAAAATATAGTCGTCATTTTTTTTGTTATAAAATATTTATTAAACATTATTTTAAGACTGGTGTTAAAATAATTATTATGATATTCTTTGTTTTATATTGTTTATTATCTTTGTAAAATTATCGTATTTAAACTTATGATTAGTGGACTATTCTTTCGCTTTTACTATTCTGATGGTTTTGTCTTCGCAAAACATAAGTGCTCACTTTTCCAGTGAAAGGAATTAGAGAAATTTTTTAACATTTTATGAGTATTAACAAAAGCCCAGTCATATTGTGCGTGTATTCGAATGTTTGAAACGCTATTTTTAATTTATTCGATGATATTGCATTTTTTAAATAACAAACATTGTGTATTTATTACGTTATTTATTTCAAAGGATTTATTGCAAAGAGTAAAACATTGTGATGTAATAATATAAGAGAAGAAAGAAAAGTTAGTTTAAAAAATTTGTTGTTAATGAAACTACGACGAGTAAGCGCAAATATGTTCTACCATTTTTACGACGAAGCTTCTTTTGATAAAAAATTATCTTTTTTACACAATATGAATAGGGCGAGCTTTGAATTTTATTCGTTTACATTCGAATGAAAAATAGCTCACGATATTTATAATCGCAGAAAGAAAAGAATAAATAGGAAATAAACTTTGAGCTTAATATTTTATTACTTAATAAAATGCAGAATGTTCGCAGCTTAGAGTCCATTTTCAAAATATTATATTGTTTCAGCGTGCAAAGATGCGTATATTAAATCATTGAATTAACGGTTTGAAAGTGCATTTATTGTGACGAAGAACTCTGGTAAAAGTGAAAGAGATACGCGAAAAAGTTGGTGGCACACGGACTCGTACAATTTCATTAATTAAAACATTGAATTTTTTTCGACGCGATTAAGGCACTGGAAATGCGCGCATTTTGCCCAGAAGTGGAACTATTTTCTGAAAACTGTCTCTGGCGCCATTCTTTTTCTTTAAATACGGACTAATTACAGAAAAGTTACAACAGGCTATACTACATAATTTAAACCGATTTCCCTTGAAACTGCTTCATAATTGCCGTTATCTTCAACAAGTAGAGCAGAATTTTCAAGCTGCTTTGCAGGAAAATGAATTTCTCAATGATGAAAACCATTAAAGGGCACTAACAGAACAGCGCGCTCTCTGCCATATAATAGAGCTATAGAATTTTATACCTCTAATGACAAATAATTAGATAATGAACTATTATAAAAAAGGTTTGTTTCGATGATCATCTATTATTCACCAAAATGTTCATTTCATTTCTTCATTAAACCTTTTTTTTTTTTAATTCAAACTTCAACTCCAATTTCAGTTACGAGATCATTTTTCGATAAATAATGAGTCAGTAAAGTAATTAGATATTAAATTCATTATGGTGCAATATATTGTTTAATGCATTAAAGTTTTAACAGATTTATTAGCTGAGTATTTGGTATTTACAAGTTATGAA
>JABFQA010001790.1:0-12712 GCA_022817065.1 Probaryconus sp. ZL-2020 | reverse complement strand
ACGACTAATAGAATATATTAACAGGTAACTTCCATTCTCACTTTCAATAAAATTAAATAACTCTTGGATATTTGTGTAGTAAAAAAATGACTAAATGTTATGGAGCATTAGACACACGTTCAAGGAATAAAACTTTT
The DNA here is from genome assembly GCA_022817065.1 of Probaryconus sp. ZL-2020. Taxonomy (NCBI): domain Eukaryota; kingdom Metazoa; phylum Arthropoda; class Insecta; order Hymenoptera; family Scelionidae; genus Probaryconus; species Probaryconus sp. ZL-2020. Next base: position 12,575 of record JABFQA010001790.1, on the reverse strand, counting down.
CCTTCGTTGATTAGAAATTATAATATATGTTATTAGTGAAACTTTTTGTGACATTTCTCATTCACTTTCTATACCAAATGCAGTGTAGCAATTTCTTGAAAAATGGCTTATTCCTTGTTTTTCGAAAAGTTCCTTGTACTCTTTCAACGTTTACATATATTAAATAGTAACGCGTCTTGGATTTTCTTTTTACTCACTTGCTTTGAAAGTTTCCAAATTCCAATTCATCAGTGCCTTTTCGATCTGTAACACAATAATCAAGGGTTATATTAGTAACTTTCACTGCAAATTTTAAATACCAGTTTACATGTTAATTGATTTTTATTTACAACAGAATTTAACAACCAAATCAAATTTTTTATTGATTTTAACTTAACGATAATTGATCCGAACATTTTATGAACATTCAATATAAATGTTCATTAAAATTTAATCATTTAAGTAAACAAAATTGTCTTACAATTGTTTTCGTGTAAAACAATTTTTCCATTAGTTACATTGAAAGAGACAAATGTCCGCTACTTTGTAAGTCGATACTTCATTGCTGAATTATGACATTTATTTTTCCTATTCTCTCCTACACGAGTGCTCGCAATCTATCTCTGCTCGAAGAATTGACACTGAATTATTTGGCTATTATCAATTTCTGAAACGTATCGCGAACTTGAGATCGGCGAATCGTTATTTAATAATTTTAAACAATTTTTGTAATAAACTTAAAAAAAAATCAAAGTAAATTTGCAGTAAAATTGTTATGAATGAACTGTTTATGTCTGGAGAGCGTGTATGCTAATGTTCCCCTTGGACGACTTATTTCACTTTCTACGAGTCGTGCTTGTTCGAAATTGCGAGGAAAAAAATAATTTCCGATTAACACGATGATATGGCGGAAAAAAAATTTCATCTTGCACCGGTGTACATTTATCGAAACGAGATAAATCATTTAAATACACAAAAAAGCTAAAGACGATCAGCTAAAAATGAAAACTGAATACGTTTTCTAAAATTGTTAACTCAAAAGAAATTGTTACAAATCTGTATTTAGCCGCAAAAATAAATCTATTTTTTTTTTTATCGGATGTTGACAGAGTCGTCTGGAAAAAGAGACTCGTGAGTGACTTAAAAAATCCAGGGCTTCAAATTTAGAATTCAATTTGACTTGTTCGGCCAAATTCAAGGCCGATCTTTAAGAGCTTGAACGAGCAGAATGGCAATGACTAAGTAGTATGTTCCTGGCGTAAAAACATGTTTATTGAAAGTGTATAATAACAGAGGAAAAAGAGGAAGAAAAAAAGTAACGAGCTTAAAATCGTGCCGTTTCAAATTCAAATTACACATAAGCCGCGATCCACAATCTTGGCCAAGTTTTACGGCCGTGTAAAACAGGTTTAAATTCATACAAACTGCCAATAAAATTATGAAAATAACAGACATTTTAGTTAATGTCAATATATGGCATTTCCTGTGTTACGTTTTTATTTCTTGGTCATGGAATAATTTTTAATTTCAAAGCGAAAAGGGTTCTTTCGCGTGACGCCGTTGCGCTGCGTGTTTTGCGCCGGGGCAAGGGTTTTGTTTCGCTCTTTCGTTTGTTTTCGCAATTTCAACTTTGGCGCCACCTTTATTTTGCACTCCTCGCGTATGTAATTTTCATGAGCGTCACTCCTTTTGCATCTACCTTCTTTCGACGTAAACAATTCTATTTGAATTAAATACATAATTTCGAGAATACTTTTTGCAAATTTTTTTTTTCTTCACTCTGTGCATTCATTTTGGAAACATTTCCTTTTGAAATAAATAAATTTCTTATAGAAAAATGCAAAATATGAAGAGCTTTGCAATTTAAAACTGTGCCATAATAATTCCTATGCGATGCATCAAATTAGCCAAACCACTTCGTTACTTTAACAACTAATAACGCAATGAATCACAGGAAATATTTAATCATACACTTTTCTATAAACCGTAAGCCATTAATGGGGCTTCTGTAAATCGTTCTCTTTACGTATACTTTACTTCGAAACAAAAGTCCTGTTATTTGCAAGTCCTTAGACGTAGAGCGAATGAAGCGCTCAATAATTAAAATAAATTTCTGTCAAATGGGTGATTAAGTATAGCTTCTACATTTTTGTCTTTCAGAGCAAGAAAAATACAAGAAGAAAAATTCAGCACGGTTTTTAGTATTCCAAATACGTGATTTGGTTCAGAATCAAACTCACGTGGCCCTATTCTTTCACTCCGATTCCCTACTTTCACGCCACTGGGTTCAAATCCCGATAAGAATCAGTGATTTAGTTATGCATTTTGATACAGTTGAAACTTTTAAACGATTCTCAATTTCAGTTAGAACAATAAGGATTTGGAGCAGTTTGTATTTTTGCCCGAGGGGAAAAAAGAGAGGGAGAAATCTATAAAAGTTAATTTTTGTTTAATTTACAACTATTGATATTAATCTGAATAAAGCTGTGTTTTAAAAGACTAGAATCCAGTTTTAAAGGCCTTTGAATATCCAGTTAATAGCATTTTATTTAATCTCGAGATGAAGTGGAGTAAGAAGTTTGATAATGGATTAACCACTGCGTTGCAGAAATACGATTTTATATATCATTTATCGCATTCAGGAAGTCGTTTCGAGTGCTCACTGACTTCTGAATAAAACTGTTCTTTGTGCAGGCTTTAAAAACTGATTTTATTATATTTCAGCACCAATAAGGATTTATTTACGGTTGACTTGTTGCATCTCTTGCAACATTTAATACGTTTTTAAAATTCATGCTTTTTACCACGTGAGAATGGGTAATGTCTTATTTAAAAGTAGTTTCAGAAATTTAAGATGTAAACAAGATTAACATGATAATGCAGATGATTTTTATGATTTTCCTTATAATAACGTTTGATATTTATTTCTCCGTTGCAACATGAAACTTCATCTTCAAATAACAATTTGATATATTGATTTTGAATAATATTTAATGATATCGAAGATTTATAAATTTCTATTCGAACAATATTTTATACAGTTGTTATTTAATAATAATAATAATAATAATAATAATAATAATAATAATAATAATAATAATAATAATGATGATCATAATTCTCCATATAATAAAACCGCTTTTAACAGCACACATTAGATGAAACAAAAAATTGTTATTGACTGAAGAAAGGTATAGTTTTGATTAGGAAATTTACTGCCAAAAACCTCATAATAAATTTTCAAGCAACAATGTTTGCATAATAAATTATAACGTTTCGCTATTTCATAGTTTTTCGCATCAAGTGACACTCGAATTTATAGACTAACTTTTCGAGCTTTTGATTGCAACAAAACCGCAAATAAACTGTCTTTAATATATATCCTTTGATTGCCAGTAATGCGAAACCTGTACGTTTGCTTTTGTGGCATTGAGGAAAGTGGATAATTTTTAACCAATTTTGATTTATTGAAATGCCGTTCACAATCTTGGATTGTAGAAATTAATGTAACGTGGGAAGTGGTCAGAAATTTCTAGAATTCATCTAGAAAAATTTATCTTCATCTTCATTTCATCTGGTAATGGAAATTGTAAAGAATTAAAAATTAAAAATTTCCTTTTTTTTCTTTAGAAGAAATGTGGTTACGTGTAAGTTGATATTTCCCTTGTCAGGGCCTTAGTTGTGCCTTAACAACACTTGTTTTAGATTCTACAAATGTTTTAGAAAATTAGAAAAAAAAAGGAGAAACTTTTTTTGGGATGCTGTAAAAATAACAAAACTGCTTTAGGAGTGTGACACAAATTTGGTGAACATTTTGTATGTGACGTGACATCAGTCGTTGCTCATATCGCTTATTTATGTAAGGCGCGTCGAGTCTCGCCTCGCCGAAGTGTCTCTTATCATCAGATGCCTATCTGAATATGTGAAGTACGAGGTACGAATATATGAGAGATGAAAGAAAAAACGGGCTGCGCTTCGGGCTACTTCTGGCAATTACTACGCAGTTACTACGCGATTACACCACATGCATTTATGCATCGAATTATACGAATTCCAAGCGGATATTCACGCAAATTTGTTCACTCGTTTCATCTACGACAAGAATCATACTTGTATGCTCGAGAAATCAAATCTCCTATATATCTGACAAAAATATCTGACCAGTTTTTTTTTTTCTCTCTTACCAAAAATAAAATAAATCCATAATTTATTCGAACAACCATTTACAACAATAAATAACAACATTGTTAAATAAATTGACTATTAAAATAATTAAAAGATTCCCGAAAAATGTCAACTCGAATTTATGTTGCACGAAGATAAATTTCCATTTGCATTTTAAATATGGAATGTTGGGCTCCAAATGTAGTTATAATGAACGAGAGTGAAGTGGTTGTTGTTTCTGATGCAATTTCGTGGAGGGTCGAATGAATCTTCTCTACGTTTGAGAATAATCTCCATGAATATCATTATAGTAAAACTGACACGAATTATTGTTATGTAAACAAACGCATACATAACGCGGAGATAACATCTTTTCAATTCGAGATACTCTCAAACAAAAGCTTTCAACACTTTCTTTTTTGATGTTAGTTTTGTATTTGTCATTTATTACACACATCTTCCGGTACACTTTTTCACTTTCATTCATTAAATACCAAAGAGCACTGTGTTACAGGTTACGATGATAATTTTTCATAGTATAAAAAAAAAAAAAAATAAGAAAATAATAAGCACGTGACATTTTACTTTCGTTTTATTCATACAGGGATATCCTGCTGATACCGTGAGACCGATAATTTTTATTGTAATTTCTTTTTTTTTTTTTCTTTATATAAACTGAAGAAGATATTTTTTTGTATCTGACGATTAAGTTTTCGCGTAGGCTGATGACCAGTCAGGTTTGCTATTTCTGTTCAACTTAACAAGGTCAATAACGATTTCTCAATTAGAGCTCATTCTGTATTAAATCCTCATTGGGCGGCCACTTAAAATCTGATTGACCAAAAATCTGACACACATCATAAATTGAACAGCGATCGGTTCGGGGTTACAAGCAGAATTTCATTTATGATTACTCATGTCTTCATAACGGGTCCATTTATAAAACATAAACATTTCTAAAGACCGATATTCATAAACCAATAATTCCAATGCAAAAAGAAACAAAACAAAAAAAAAACGAGTGGCATTTTCGGCGGGAATAATTTAAAAACAAGAATGATTCTAAGAATACTCTTTTCCACGCAACAATGTTCTCGATATCAACCTGAATATGGAACTTTCTATTACAGGACGAAAATTAGGACGAAACATTTTTGACCATCTTGATACGTGCGAGGTGCACGAAGACAACTTCAATCGGAAATACGAAATGCCTTTCCAATTGCATACAAGCGAGATTAGTGATGCATGTATATACGGTATAATCGAGGGAGACCAACTAAACGGCGATTATCGCGATTGCGACTACCTGCTAGACGTTTTTTTTTTTTTTTCTTTTTCTTTTTATAATCCAAAGAATCTACTTTCTCCCGACGTCGTCAGTAGCGACACGTATACGTATGTACGTACACGTACCAATCCATACACAGCGCTATATTTGGCAGATGTACTTGCACAAGTGTATCATGTGAGAAAAGCGGCCTCGCCGACTTCTCGGGTTTGACCTGCAAATGGAAGCGAACGAAATCCTTATCCCCGACTTTCATCAGACAGTTTTGACAAAAATTCGATGAAACCGCATTACACCGGATGAAAGTTCACAAATATATATTAAATGGTTATTCATAAATCAATTTAGCGCACAATTGAGCTCGTTCGTACTATGGGAATTAACGTTCATTTGCGATGCCGGTGAAAAGTTGAAATCGTCGGTAAGGATTATGCACAATTTGGAAAACGTTTGTGTCCATTAATTTATTGTAATTGCCATGTGAAAGTGCTCGGGTCACGTGGTTCGGCGGGGCCTTTTTGTTCCTGTGAAGATAATATTAATCAAACCCGTGACAGATTTAATTATTCTGATATAGATGTTATTTTAGATATGATTATATTGTAAATAATAAACTTTGTTTTACGAGCAAAATTATTGCACGTGACTGTGTTACATGAGAGAAATATTGTACATTGTAAGTGTAATAAAATTTTGATCTATGTTATTCCATTGTCATATCTTTTAATTACATAAAAAATGATACAACTTAGAAATATCAACTTTTTTTTAGAAATTAATACATTCGTTCAATGTTTTACCACAATACACGCGCAAAGAAAATGAACTTTTTGAGAGTTACTTAACCTTACAAGGGGTTCATTTTATTTTAATTAAGGTGCTATGAATTTAGCAGGAAATTACGTAACACTGTGCCAATGTACTTATGTTAATTGGCGCTCATTAATTCCCATTGGTTACGCAATCGTCACTAAACACTGCTCTAACGTCGGCAGCTGTTATTTATACCCAATGATATCTAACCCAAAAAAAAAAAAACCATTAAAAACTACATCAGGAATCGAGAGTCTTTTTCCTCATTGCATGAACTATTTCCTTGAAATTCAGTTACAATTTACAAATTAGCAGTTGTAAAATAATTTTAATAATATTTAAATTACCGACAATTACCGAGCGCGAAAAGCAACGCTTCAGGTTTAAAACGTCCTGGTACATTGTTTCGATTTAATCCTTCTAATCTCATTTTCATCCAGCAAATAGATTTAGAGCGCTTGTTGCTCTTATCTAATCGTCGTCGCTTTATTATCTTCAACTATTTGGTTTAATAGACCTTATCAAAAATTTACAAGCACAACACGACAAATCCTGTATTTCTGCTGGTGTTTATAAAAAAAAAAAATAGAAATGTTATTTCCTGCCTAGATAATTCACAATTTTACATCCACTTTTTACGTTTCAATTGTTTCAATTGGCAGAACTATAATACGATCGATTGCATTTCATAACCCACCAATTCAAATGAATTTACAATCTAGAACCAACATTGTAGAATATCATTTTTCCGAAAGAATCCCCTCATCTTTATCAGCAAAATTAGAAGAGGATAGTAAAAACTGCGAAAGCAAAATAATCGCAGACCGATGGTCCATCTGGATATGTAATTAACCGTAGGATCGTCCGTCCAGGTACGATTTGCTATTGCAATAATGAACGTTCGAGAGATGGAAGTCCAATTGCAATCATCCTTAAATTCATTCAAATCATCCAGCGCGGCAATGAGTGCTCTGACGAAGAAGAGACGCGGGACTTCTTGTCTTTGCTCGAAGTATTAGTTCGTCGCTCGATGAAAAATAAAATTGAAAAGTGTGCCAGCGACGCCGTTTCACTCGGACCCGTGACTTCTCGGCATTGTTCTTGTTCGTTCATCTCTGTCCCCTTCACTCGAGTTAATCAGTTAATCCATGCCTCAAAACATATAACAGAACAGTTTCATCATTCCTCCGGATAATCATAGCGTTCCGTCTCCGTCTCTCTTTCCTCGGCTCATACGATTCTCGCTGTAATAAGCCGCGTTATCGTGATTGCATTCCATACAGCTCGTACAGCTTGAATCACCTTTGTAATCTGACAGTCCGAGCAGCGTGTACATATTATCCACGTGGAGAAAGTGAATGGAATGAGAATGTTTGTTACTAGTCGATGCCACGAGCGACCCGCGCACTTAATACGCGCCAGGACTTCACTTTTGGCTCTTGTTCGGTAATTGTAGATTCGGCAGGATTGAATATCGAGAGACCTTCTCGATAATGGCAGACACCATTTCGTACAGCCTTTTCACGAATAATGCCTTCGACGCGAATTAATCAAAACGCCATGGACAAAATGACGAGGGAAATAAGTTTACAAATAAACCGGTGGTTACTGATTTAAAAGTATACGGTCGTTTATACTTTATGGTACCATCAAAATTATGTGATCAAATTTCAGATACAAATAAGTTGCTCTTGAATGAAATTCATTCGCCGAGTGATAATCGCGGTGATTGAGAATAATGGTTTTTTGTAATTCGAGGGGGTTTTCGTGTGCTGAAAAATTATCTCAATGAATTGGAGAATATTTTTAGGGAACAATTCTTATTCCTATTTCCTATTGGATGAAATAAGGTGGGGTTTTGTCCTACTTTGTCGAAAGAAAAGAAATTCCTGACCCGTCCTTTAATTTCGGTTTTATAAATAGGTGTAATGATATAACTTGATCAAATAAAAATATTCAGTTTTTTTTACGCTTATCAATTGTCCACTAGTCATGTAATGAAAGTTTGAAAATTGCGCAATAAAAACATTTGGAAAAAAGGAAATGTAGCGACTGAAGAAAGTGAAACAACATCTGGGAATTTTTAACATATGAATAGATTTTGAAAATTGTTGTATTTTCAGCAAATTAAACTACCATTATAAATTTCATTCAAAATCAGTATCACTAATTGATAATTGTTTTGCGAGAAAAGTATTTTCTTAACACGTTTTAACTGTTACTGTAATTACTTTTTATTGCAGCTCCTTATTATCAATTACAAAAGAATGGTAGGCAATTTTGAAGATTAATTTCGAATTCGCTCGTTAAAATTTCACGAGAGAAGTTTGTATAAGTGTTATGCAAGTATTACATACATTTTTTCGAAACTTCTAAGTATCCATAGCTCATTCTTTTTTTTTTTTTTTTTTCATCCAACAATAGCCCATACGATTTAAAACTGGTCATTGAACAAGTCACTTTTTATAGAAATATCAATTCGTCATATAATTATCTTAATAAAAAAAAAACGCTTCTTTAAATAATACCTGTTACATACGAATTGTATAAAATGCTTTTGTTTTTTGTATACAAATAATTCAGCAAAAATGTTCTTGCATCTCAGGTGTTGGCTTAAATTAAGCTAACGCGAGAAAGTTAATATGAGAATCCAGAATTCAAGGCGTCGTAAAGATATTAATCTAATTAAAAGTTTTGTTCGCCAAATAAAATTGAATTTTAGAAAAGGTTTTTTCTACAACTTTTTTACATAACAATTATACAATAACTCGTGCGTTTCATCTTTGAGATAAAAAAGAAAGTAAATGAAATTAATAACATGTAATTTTAGAGAATTTCTTTTTATACGAGATGCAAGTTTAAAAAATTTATAAAAGCATTTTTTTTCATTGAATTTGTCATAACATAAAACTGAGATGAAAAAGTGTTTACTATTTTTACGTAAGCTGGATTAATTTATTAAGTTCACAAACCGTCAATTTAAAATGCCAATTTTAAAAGCCATAAAGCGTGTTAAATTTGTCATCGTCGATGCTAGTAGTATTTTAAGAGAAAAAAATTTCTCTTTGGCTATAACATTTCTTCGTCGGTTTTATTAAAGACGCATAAATAAATCGATGTGTCTCGTCAGTATCATCATATATCGAGCAACTGCCAAAGGTATGTGTATAATAAGAGGTTTCGAAAGTTTCACCGCGAGAAATAACTGATGTAACTGTGACGCTATAATTCGGATGCGAAAACAAATTTGCACGTACATTCACCGCTCGTTATTTGTATATAACGCCACGAGGCACCATTTATAGAGAAACTTTAGACATCTCGCATGATTTATGCTTTTGGCGCGTTATAAGACATGCATTAATAGTGCAGGCGTTCAAAAAATTCTACACGAGCCGAACGTATCATTTTTATCATTATTCATTTAATACCAGACTTATCGAAAGGCTTTAAAAAAAATTCTAATAGAACGACGTTTGATTAGGATTATTTGAAAATGTTGATTAAAACGTGAAGAAATTTAATGAAATTTCACGTTAATTCATTGTTTGTATGCAGCAACATTTTTTTGTAAATATTTGAGGGGAAAAAAGAAGAAGAAATTGTCAACTTCTGCTGACAAGTGTTAAAACGTCACGGTTTTACTATCTTCATAATTTTCAAAGAAAACGTGCATAACGTCAACTTCGATTCTGCTGACGATCTCCTCTTTCGTTTGCATACGAAATTCCCGCCTCAAAGGTCAGTTTATTCATCATAAAGAATAAGCTAACGTACTTAAAAAGTCGTATATTTAACATTTTATAAAATTAGATAAGAGAATATTACGTACGAATAAAAAATCTTATCAAAATTGTATAATTGTATTAAATTGCTTGTAGAAATTTTTCGTTTTATGCTTTTTTATCAGAAAATTAAATTTAATAAGACTTTGGATTCTAAGATTATATAAGATTGCCTCAAATAGAAAAGATAATAAATAACACCTATTATTGTGTCAATAAAAAACACAGGCTATATTCACTATTTGGTTAATTGTTTGACACACAAAGGAACACACGAAGTAACGGTTCACAGATTATTTCAAAGTGTGATAACAGGAAAGAAGAGAGATTTGAATTGTGGGATTAGATGAGTTGGTGTTGATGAAACGGAGATGAGAGTGCAGAGATAAAGATAAGACGTTAATGCCAGTAATTGATAAAAAGGAGGAAGACCCGGTGATGAGCGAGTTTGCGATTGTCAGAGGCTCGTTAAGCAAAGAAAATTTTTTCCCCACTTCCTTTACAATATATCTAATAGCGTGTCAATCAATAGCGAAAAATACATTTATAAAAAAAAAGAAAAAAAAAAGTAATAATAATGATCAACAACAATCCATTAGTTTCGATTTCCAATAGCCGGGTATGAATATTCACACGCAATCTTTTTCCGACAGATTTATCTGACTGATATTAACGAAACGAATTGTCTTAAAACGCATTTAGAAACGTCGAATAGAAATAGAAGTATCTTTTCTCTTGTTAACATTTTCCGATACACGCGGAAACTTTATAAATAATCAGATACCAAAGATAGATATCTTTGGCATCGAAAATCCCCATTTCCAATACTCGTTGTAACTTCGATATGTATCCGACTGACATTAATCCGCGGCTAAAGTTTCACGTTGCTTAATGCAAAATGTTTTTAGAGTTTAGAAATGTTATTGGGAATTGTTTGTGTAACAGACACTCGGGCTCTGAATGCGAGCGCGTTTTTGACGCACATTTGAAAAGTCAAACGAATGCGTTCGTATGTAGCACGATCGAAACAACTTGTTGGATTATGCGCGAAAAGAGCGATCTTACAAGCTCGTGCACACTAACACAAGCGAAACAAACCGCACACCGACGACAGATCTTACTTTCTCCGGTCTTTTAAAAGCGTGTCGCAGTCGTGAGAATGACCGCGGAAGGTGCAATGTATTTAGCATTTTTAATGCCAGCACCTCCTTTTGTCTATTATATTTCAACCGGCCGAAAAATCCTTACACCAATTAAACGGGGAAAGGCGAGCATCCTTATCTTGTATCGCGCCCAACGGAGCATTATTGTCTCCTTATCGATTCTTTCGCGTTCTTACGAATACCGTTTATATTCCAAGATACCGAAATAAGGAACACGTCGACTATTTAATAACGAAGATTCTTAAGATATTACAATACACTCGATTTGATATTTATAAGTTTAGAAAATGATTTACGTTTATTGCGTTAACAAAATTCAAGGCGAATGTATTGGATTTCATTCTTGAATGCATTTCTAAACGTTGGCTATTTGATTAATTGAACAAAGTGTAATTGTCATATTCTAAATTTAACACTTTTCTATTTGCGGCGAGTGTAAAGCTGGTTTAAATTGAATCTCTACGAAAGGAAAAAAGATCAAACGAAGAATTATATATACAATTCCAAAAATACCAACAAACACGTTACTGTGCGCTTCTTGGCCATTAATGAAACAAAAAAGAGCAATTAGCGACATTACAAATTGTGTGGATAAATTACTTAGCGTCATAATTTTTATAACATTGCTCGAACATCTGGTTAACGACCTTTTACGACTTGACTCAAAGCCAAATTACCAGGAAGTGTATTTCTCTGTTGTACTTACTGAAAAGCGCCGAATGATATAAATACCTATGCTACAAAACAATGTTATTTACAGTTCAGTTCAGCTTTTTGACTGATGAACGTTGGGATTTCTTGTGTCATTTTTCATAAAAATTGTGCACGGCAAATAACAGTTGGCCCCGAGATATATTATGAAATAATTCATACGCGAGCATAAATCACGACTGGTGTTGATACACATAGAAATCAGCTTAATTTCTAATGTATTATTATTCGATGATCAATTGAATATGGACGGATGGATGTGTCACGGTGCGTTGCAGTAAATTTTCATATTTATACCGACAGGCTAGAATCGAGGAGAAAGTAATAAAGAATGTGTCGTAAATTATTGTACAAATTAAACTTGAGTTGCCATGATATATTTATCATAAATTACGTTCTTTTCTTTTTTTTTTTTTTTTCATTATTAAACCCTCAACCCTATTTATACACGATGTTTATATGTATAGAACTTTTTCTACAACGTGCATATAAATATTTTTCCTATAAAAAGTTAAAAGCCACCATAAAATTTAGCACCTTGATGTTTAATCTATATTTCAAATTGCATCGTCTCCATTTAAAAGAATCGTCATCGATTTATGAAACTTTCAATTCGCAAAAAGACCAAGGATTTGCATCAATGCCAAAAAAAAAAAAAAAAAAGAAGGA
>JABFQA010001789.1:0-12715 GCA_022817065.1 Probaryconus sp. ZL-2020 | reverse complement strand
ATGTTTTTATATTTTTTTTTTTTTTTTTTTTTTTTTTTTTTTTGGAGTATTCGTTGGAACAGAATTTTGAACTGAATTAGAGTCGTATGTAAATCTTATTTAACAGCTATTAAGATCGTTATAACGGTGATTATTGTTATTAAGGTTTTGGCAGATTTATTATGAGGAAACAGTCATTTTACTATCGTGTTTATGCGTGGCAAATAATTTATACATAATCCGGACGAAGTTGGAGATGGGTTCGATGACGTTCATAATGTAGTGTTGCGAATAACACTTGGAGCATGTATAATACATGAAAACGTATGTAGAGACGGGAAATATTTATAGTATAAACAAGAAAATAACGGAAACTCGTTGTAATGAATATTTAACAACAAACTTGACAGTGATTTATTATTCCGAGTAGTGGGAATCAAATCAAGATAAGAAGATGAGCACAGTTTTTTTGTACTTTAACAGTAACTTTTACAAATGCGAAAGAAGATTTTTCATTAGATTTATTATGAAAATGCTCGTGTTGTACATTTCAAAAATGTCGGATTCATGCGTGCTGTCATATATTTTATGATTTCCTCTACATATGAGAATTTTTGAAAATTTCGTTTCTTAATATTTTTCACTTTTTACAACGAAACTGGTTTCTTTGGTTATGAAAATTTATGTTATTCGGTTATTTCAAGGAGATGAACTTGTTCCATTAAAAAGATGAGCTTTTTGTGCACGTAATAACATTTGGAAAATTAAAAATTGCATTTTATTATCCAAATTGTTTATTCATTTTAACTAACAATTAGTTAATTTAATCACACACATATGAAAATTCAGTAAACTTTCGTAACGAAATTTTCACTTGAGTTCACGAACAATAATCCAGATTAACAAATTAGTTCGTGTTTACAAATGCCACAAAATTATATCTCCCATAACCGATAAAGGGGAATGGCGAATTCAACATCTGGGAAAGCCTTTCAGGCTATTCGAGACGGTGAAACTATCCGCAATGCTTCGAGATTATACGAAATTCCATATAGCACATTGAAGAGACGGTTGTGAGGTGGTTCTTCCACTTCTCGAACTGGAGCGAAAATCTACCCTTTCTGAGGACCCGGAGAAGTTATTCGTGGACCACGTGAAAATACTTTCAGAAATATTTGGCGGTCTAACACGAATTCAGCTGATACGTGTGACCACTGAATGTTCAAAATGTTACGCAATAAAGCATAGCTTTTAATTAAAGACAACAATTATCCATACCCTTTGATATTTTTTCCAAAAATGACTTTACCCTTTTCTCTTTCAAATAAATTTCATTTCGGGCTTCATTAAGTCCACTTTAATTACTTTCGTAGAAGTAATTTATAAAAACGTAGATTATCGATTTTTTTTTGGTTTTTTTTTTGTTTTTGGTGAACATTGTTCACCAAAGTTTTGTTGATGAACGAACGTTGTTCACCAACGTTCACAAGTTTTGTGAACGTTGTTTCCTGTTAAAGTTCTTGGGAATATTCAGCAGCAATACAACGAAAGTTACGTTTGTGTTACAGCACCTTTGGAGCTGGCAAAGTCCGGAAGCGACGCGACGGGTAGACGTCCGTCGCTAGGAACGATGGCGGCCGCGAGCTTTCCGGCCAACTTCCCGAATGTCAGCGTCATAGACAACTGGTAAGTAAGAAATTCAATCGCAAAGTTTTTGAAACTTCCGGAGCCTGTTACAACAGTAGCCAGATAACGGGGGCTCATTTACTGCTCCATCGAAGTGCCACGAGGAGGATCCTTCACGTTTCATTCCTACTCTCAATCTTGTCCTTGTCAATTCCAATAATTTTCAATTTATTTAAATTTGATTACCGGGTCAGGGGAGAGGGGCAACTTTTATCCTCCAAAAATTAATTCCCCGGAAATCTAATGTCCCTCTGGAAGTTGAAAACTTTTCCGCACGATCATTTTAACAGTTTCCCTATTTAATCTCAATATTATAAGGCAATTTAAAAGATAAACTTTTAATTTAAACAAGGGACTGAATTTGCAACCAAGACAAAAGATTTACAAAGTTTTTGAATTCCTCAACGAGGTAAAAACAATTTTATGCTTCGAAGCGCCGTTATTAAAGTGACAATTTATTTTAATCTGTATACAAATTTTGAAATGCAGAATGAATTTAGTATACGTTTTAAATGTTTATTTAAATAATTTCTCTAAAAAATTATACTTTAAAGAAGAATTGATGTAGAATTTTGTATCGTTAAATGTTACGTATTGTTTCGTTAAAGTTAGCGCTGTCATTTGTTGTACAACTTTGTGCTAGCGTAACGAATAATAAATTTTGCAAATACAGCGAAGTTATACATTTTGGGGTTCATTTATAAATAACGAGAAAACCGCCAGAAGTAGTGCAGTTTAGATATCAGCACCAATCCCGGTCACTGACAATTACATGAGTTTCAGACCACGATTTCGACTGTCAATGGGCATGCAAAATGATCTAAATGTGCATATACAAAACGTCAGAGTTGGTTTCCCTCATCTATTTCAATAAGCGAAATTCAAGTGCTCTGAAATTGTTAGAATAACTTCTGGTCAATTGCAATACGACCGAGGACATTGTAAAATTACTTCAGCGATGAATGTTTCCATTACTTCAGCGATGAATTTTAATTATCATTATTTTCAGACCTTTTTTAATTAGATTTAACTCTTAAGTTTTCTTCCGAAAGGTTTTTAAAACTGAAATCCAAAAGGATTAATATTTAACTGACAATACAATTTATATTTTGAGGCTTTAAAAATCTTATTAATTAAAGCAACGTTTTTACGATTATAACATGCTCGTATTTTTAAGTTTGATGTTGAACGTAGCAAACGTCGAAATGCCGTATTAAAGAGCTCGGGGATTATCAACAAGGCATTGTAACAAAGTATCAGGAACGTTGACTCGAGCTTATAGAAATCGGGTCGATTCGCGAGCGTGAGGAATTCATGAAATTCATTGAAGATACGAGGTTTGTTGCGCGCGCTGTTTCTTATAAGAACCTCCGCGCCTCGTTTGCTCTTTTATTATTAATTCCCAGCGGCAAAGGGCGCGTCAAAACTCCACACTCCCATTCATCGGTAACATATTAATTAGGGCCTCTTCATCTGTCGTTGTCGTGCACGTTAACTTTCATTGTTTTGATTTCGTTGAGAATCGCTCTAGCATTTTTATCTTTAATTAAATGAACAAAGTTCTGGCCGAGTAATTAAAAATTTCACGTAATTGGCGTTTTACATCATTATCGAATATTGTCACGACAAAATGCGCCTGAGTTTCGGTTCGAGCATGAATTATTCATTTCATTGAGACATATATAGCAATTGGCTTGTATTGTCTTATTGGAAAATTTATAATAAATATTGACGCTAATTATTAGTCTGAATTTCAGCGACAGGATTAAGTAGTTAACCTAATAATATAGTATATTTATGTACCAATCTCCACTAGTGTCATAGATTGTTTTTTAATAAAACCTTCTATTAATTTTTATGAAGAATTACAAATATTTTTAAAATAATATTCCAAAGAAGTAAAGTTTATAATAACGGAAGAAATTGAAATAAAGATTTCTCATTTTGCAAGTTGTAGAGAAAGATTTTCACTTCAACATCTCGGCGCTTAAATGATATTGATACTTTGAAAAGTTTTTCAAAATCGTTGAACTTGCTTCAGCAGATTAAAGAATTTACTTTAACTTTTCGCTTTAACGCGAAATATTTTGCGAATCTTTTCAAGAGCCTCAAAGTTGTAATTCAAAAGATGTACAGAATTCTGCTAGAAACTCTTGAGGTTATTTAAAAAAATGTTCTTTCAAACAATTTAAAAAATTTCATACAGTAATGTTGAAGCGAAATCTCGGATTACGAATACCGTGAAATAACTTTGTTTAATCAAAAAGAAATGCTGCCTTCATATTAAAAAAAAAAAAAAAAAAAAAAAAAAAAAAACTTAGAGTGCAAATTACAAAACAAAAATATATATAATACTTTCAAACTGTTTTCAATTTCGTTTAACTTTATCTACGCGCTACTTCTAGTTCAATTGATCTTTGTAATTTAACCCCCGAGTAAACGCATCGTCGCTATTTCTCTCAACGGACGAATTGATAAACGTATCAATGGGAAAAAAGAGCCAAGAAAATAAGCAGCTACTGACTTTAAATCTTTTCGATTAAGGTCACGCGAATTAACAGCTTTTTCACAGGCCGTATTTTTGCAAAATAATTAACAAGCACGTCATACGACAAAGAAAATAATTTGTACTCGTCATGTTGTCGCGAACTTCGCATTCCGTTCATTCCTCTTTTTCGCAACATTATGATATTCGCGGGGATATGAAAATGTTTAGAATAAAACATTTGATTTCATGTCAAGTGACACGAGTGAGTGATAAATCACCTGAATCTTTTTTGTTACTTATGTCGCTACAAATTATCATTCCCCAACTATTTTTCAACAAAGTTTCTATACGACGAGAAAAGCTTGTATTTTAACACCTGCTCAATTAATTTTAATTAACTCATTTGCGTGCAAAATTGCACTGCTTTAAATAATATTCTGATATGTGATCCAAGGAATGTTTGCTTATTTAATGCTTTGCAAATCTATGAGCAATTTATTTCTTTGGGCCTATAATTTAAAGCATTTGATAATATCAAATCCATATAATAAATTATTCTCTAATTATTTGAATCATTTCATATATATTCTTTGTTCGTTCTATTTTTACTCCCAAGGGAATTTTCAGTTTTCAGTTCACGCTAAATCAATCTTGTTCATATTAAATTATTTATATGGGAATAAAATGTTCATCATAACGTTCTTATTAAAACTTATTCGAACATGATAAAGTAGATTGGAAGCGTGTAGACATAACAAAATGTAAAGGCCTTTTCTGATTGATCTCGGGGCTGAAGTCGCGCCACAAATAGAGTTGGGACAGTCGTGTTAATCAATTTGCCTAAAGCCAGAAAAGCGAAGCGAAGAGCCACGGTGCATGGCAGGAAAGATCAAGCCGGAAATGGTCCGGGTTTGCGTTTCGCCGAAAGAACTTTAATCAAAGCCGCGAGAGAAAGAGCGAGAGACCTAGTTTTGCGGCGTGCGCGCGCCCACTCGCAGCCTCTCTCGTTTTCAGAGGCTGCCAACAATGGCCTTCTTTGCCACATTGTCTAGTCTGCTTAGATTATTTGCACGATGAAAGCAAACGCATTTCCACCTCAGAGACTCGGTAACGGTCCCTGAAGATCAGAATAACTTGAACGCTATTTAATCATAGCTTACCTTTGGCCCCATTTTCGGACACCTTCCATATCGGACGTACTATTTTACGACGAGCTTTTATTGAGCTTTTTATCCGAATATTAAACGACCCTTTGCTATAAATCAACTTGTTCTGTAATTACAGCTGTAATGTTTTAATTAGAGGTAATTAAATTGATCAAGGAATTGTATAAGACAAAATTATTTTGAAAAATATGTATGAAAAACAAATTTTCAAAGTTGATTTTTCGTTTGGCGAAATTAACTTTTGTAAAGACTCTTTAGAATTGTCGAAAAGCCAATAGAAAAAATTTCATTCATCTAGTGCAAATAATAATTAATTAATCTTGGTATAAAATTTGTTTATACTGACAATGTGAGAAGGGAGAAAGATGAATTGCGGGAAAAAAAAGTTTGTCACGCATTGGCTTACGATGAAAAGATGTTATACGTAACTTTTTACTATTTCATTTCAGGGTATATATCATTTGCCATCATGTTTATGAATATATCTGGCTCGGGAGAATGAATTTATGATTTTTTTTTATTACGCCATAAGTTGAGGAGGGATTTTTGTACGTCCGTTAAATGAATGAATTTTCAAAGGAAATTTTAATGTATTTAGATAGATAAAGTTGGTCCGCTGTGATGTATAACGTCTGCTCCGAAACATTTACTGCGGTAGACAAATTTCGTCTGGTTGAAACGATTTATATTTCTGAAACAAACAAGAATTTATTTACGGTTTGCTTTGTCATATTTCACTTGCTTTATAATCGTTTTAATATTTCCTTTTATTTCTAAAGTAAGACGATCACATTAATCACTTCAACAACACTGTCTCCATTCGACTAATTAAAACAATTGTTTTGCATTAAAAATTATATATCTTTTGACAATAAATAAAAAAAAGCATGAAAATGCTTATTAATAACGCATAAAGTTAATAGGAAAATCATGGAAAAATAACTAGACGCGTGAAATGATTGAATAATTCATGGGGATAAATAAATGAAATGACGCATAAATATATAATATTCAATAACCGGGTTTCATAAGTGCAACAAAAAGTGTAACCTCCGTCGCATAATTTTGGAATTTAGTATCAAAGCCGCGAGTTGGCAGTCTTTTATGAAAGTACGACTCCGAGATTGGCCGGCGTAAAAAGGCTCATGAATTATTAAACGAGGAAAAGATGGTCCGCCGGATGATATGGGACGACGCGAGAACATCGGACAGAGGGCCATTAAAAGTTTAATGAAACGTATCAATCGACAAATATAATCAACTGAGAAATTCACGCGCCAAATCCCCTCTGCCCCTTCCTCCCGCCCCTTCCGCCACGCACGAATTAACTTCGATTCAACTCACTTCCGCGCTTTCCCTTATTTCACTTTTAATGCGCTGTCGTTTTAAGTTTGCCGTTCCGGCCTTTATCCTTTTGACTGTTTTTATCATTTCCTTGACAAAAAATTCAACACCGTCTCACTTCTAAACTCTTTTAATCGGTCGTTTTCATTTTATATCACTTATCAAATTTTTACTACTTCAATCTGGAGGAAAGAAAGACATCTCAAAGACAAATGGATGAAACAGTAAATCGATACATTTGAAGTAATGGATCGTTAAATATAAACGTTGGGAAGTTAAATTTAGTGTCTCGGTGAAAATGGATTATTCGCAGACCGAAGACATTGTCAAAAAGTGACTTTCGTCTATTGAATATTATTTTCAGATCTTTAAGTTAATTTTTTTTTTTTTTATTTCAGGTAATAATTATTGTGATAAATATCATTTTTTGCTTGTTGCTGTTAAATAAATTTAAATAAACTTTTATTCGTAGAAATTATGAAAGAGTAATGAGATAGTTGTGGCATTCTGTGTAAAAAAAATCAGAGTAAGTAGAAGTCGGAGAAAAATCTTCTTTTATATTTACTATCGTTTACTTCCATTTAAAACCTTTTTCTTTGAGAGCTTTTCATTTAAAAATTGCGAAGTCGTAGCTGCTCCGAATAAACATAATGTGCAGTTCAAAATGTTTTTAATGAAAACGATATTATAAGAGTATCATTTTCGGTCGGCTATATATTATGCCAATTTAGTTTTTAATAGACACAATTATAGAAAAAAACTATAACAATAGATTTCTTTGTAAAAAGTTCTAAAATTCATTGAACGAATTAATCAAAAATGCTTTTCATTGTAAATTCATCTGAATCGGCTTTAAGAATGATAACTGATCAAAGATGCAGAAGCTTGTTTATTGAGCGAGGGCGAACTTGTTCTAAACACTCGAAAGTTCGGAATTGTTCGATAGCACAAAACTTGGAATGCTCCAGAATTTGAACAAGGTTGCAAGACTATTGAATTTCATTAGTTGGTAAATAATGAATAAAGTTTTTAATTTTGCGGTGAGATCCTTGTAATAAGGACATAATTTATGAGCGGCACAAAATTCCCAACGGAAAATCTTCGTGGAATATCAATTTACAAAACCCGAAAATTAACTGACACTTCATAATTCCCATAAACGAAAGACTATAACAACAATTTTGATAGGCAAACAAAAAGATATGATAGGATGAAAATTGAATATGTCGCACAGCATCGCATTTTCAAAGAGACTTTATAGCTCGGCAAATAAGAGATGAGCTATTAAATATTTCGAAGGCGTTTACGATGCTAATAACATTTACATATAAATATGGCCGATCGCTTATCATAAAATATTTCTTACTGGGTTCATTGCACGTGGGCGATTGAAATATGTTTCTCGTTACTCTTTTCATTAGATTTGCATAAAGTGCATCCATAATTAGGGTCTAAATTATAAACTTTCTATCTTGGAAAATAATTAGCTCGTTAGACGACAGTTTCAATAGTATCGCGTTTCTTCAGAAACACAGTAGATTTTGTACAAATGATAATAAATGATACGAAAATACAACAATTTAAAGATAATAAATCTGCTATAAAAAGACAAAACAACACATCTGTCATGAATTATTTGTAAATAAAATCATACAAATCTCTACACAAACTAAATCAGCAAAGTAATATTCCCAAATATTCAGCTTATGAAAGCACAAATATAAAAACACTTCGATATCATCTGAAATAACAATCCCATTAATAAAGGAACCCTCTGAGATTTTTGAATCCCGGCGAGTGAAGTCAAGCAAACATTGGCAGCATCCAAAATATCATAAATTTAATCAGATGGATGTCGTCGTTGATAATTAACCCCCTTTTATAATAAGCAATCGAGTTCAAGTTCAGTGTATCTGTGAACCCGGGCCAGTAGTTATAATCAATAATTATAGCTTCCTGAGAATATCTCTGTTTCGTAATCCGAGCTGGAGCCAAGTACCGAAATAAACATAATAACTCATAATCGTATATCCTCGCGCACAATGAATCGCCATTGGCAGGTTTCATACTAGACCAGATAAACGCATAAGATACTTAATTAGTGGCAGAGATTGCGAGATTAGAATTAATTTCAGTAGACCATCCGGAAGTGGCTCGAGCGTCACGAGGGGAGATCTCATCTGGGAAATGTTTAATACAACCGCAACGTTGTCCTCGAGATGTTTCCACCCACCTTCTTTATCACGAAATTTCAATTGCAATAACATCTTTTTTGTCTACGGTTACAGAGTTCTATTTTTTTTTTCCTTCGTCTTTTTTGTTTGATATTCGCGGCTGTCTGCAATACTAATTACATAGAATGAAAAAGCTCGTATTTCTGCTGCAGATTTCTCTGATGAATTATTGACTTAGGTGCGCGATTAAATGGCCTGGCATGAGCGTTACCGAAATTATAATTATCTAGACCGTGATTAAAAATAGGAAACATAACAGGAAATATGATATTTCTTTCAACAATTTTAGACGGTTAGTAAATCAACGAATCATCAAATATAGAAACATCTTTAGAAGAACATTAAACAGTTACCGTAGAAACCGTAACTGTTTTTTGATTTATCATTTCCATAATTTATTATTTGTACGTTAATTATACGTAAATTGAATAATTGAAGAATTAAAATTTTGCAGTTATTATTGGAATTGTATTATTGCAAATTAGATACTGAATAATAGTTATGTTTTATAAAGGTGTAATAATTATACAATACGTTGCAATAAACATAATTAACGTCATAATCAGATAACGTTATACATTAAGATTCACTAGCGCTGACACATATATGTCCTCATTAAATTATTATTGGCTTATATAACCATATGGTTTCCAATATCATAATTCAATGCCATAGACGATTTGAAATCGAAATTGTATTTGTGAAATTATATTTGTGATAATACATTAACAAATATCATAAAAGAGATCATTCAATTTCAAATAGATAATGTGAAATTGCGTTACAGCATATTTCCATAAGAATCGTAAAAACCTTTCGCTATTTGACGTTTTGTTTCGTACAATACATAAAGAGTCGAATGTATAAACATATAAACTTCCTATGACAATATTGATATTAAAAAGTTGGGTCTTTTTAAGACCAAAAGTTTATGTACAATGCAAATGTTGTATCAGAAAACAATTATTTTTAATTCTAAATTAACATCAGATATATCATCCAGTGAGAAGATTCTATTCAGCACAAATGAAATTGTATCTCGCAGTTCACAGCAGAGTTCCAAGATCAACGACCGAGGTTTTCGATAATTAGGGGTTCGGATACCCTATATTCTAGGGTTACATTTCTATCAGGAATGACATAATTGACATTCATTCGACATTTAATTAAAACAGTCAAATAGCTCCGTTGTCTGTAATTACAAAAATTATGTTTCGTAATTTATGTTTTTGCATTGTTCAGAAATTCATTTACAGTGAAGTTCATCCATAAACGTATACCGGAAAAAATTTGCTTATTTCTTTTTACTTAGACTTGTCATTTTCAATACGATTAAGGTCACAATGAAACGACTTTAAACAAGAGCAAGTTGCTTTTAACAAGCATTTTGACGGCAAACATTTGCATTTTAATTCCACAATAATAAGAGACTCTTCTCGTTCATTCTTTGTAATCCAGACAAGATTCCAAACACGTTCTCTAAGACGCTCTCTGATGAAGTTGATTCTGTCGCTGTTTGCATGTCCGTATCTTTCACGCGTCTCTCTTTATCTCTCTCTCTCTCTCTCTCCCTCTATTTCTCGTTTCGACCCTCCCTCCCTCTCTCGGTCTCTCTCGCTCTTTCTCTCTATCTCTGTTTATGCAACATGCCTTTCTGCAATCAATACTGATATCGGGATAGTTTAGTGTGGGTGGTGCAGGGGTGGCACGACAAGGATTCGGTAACGTAACGATTTGACCGTGATATCTCCGCCAGGCCGTGGCTCTGATTTGCGTGTGCAATTCTTTTTCGGATACGAGTCGAACTCGGCTCGAACCGAACTAAACGTATCGTGAACATAAGTACCCTATGTTGCACCGAGTAAAATATATAATTTTGATGAAGCTTACTACTTTTTATTCAATTAATTAATAGATCCGTTTAATTCAAGAGAATTTAACAATTCTTTGTCATGAAAACGATTTCTGTCTTTGTAAGAACAAATTTGTTTGGTTGAAAGGGAAATTGTGTTGCTGGTAGAGCAAATATTATGGGATGAAACATTTTTGGTTGGAGGAACTCAATTTTCTAGTTTTCTATTAGCAAATTCATTGAAAATTTACGGTACTAACTGATACGGCGACCAATTTTTCTAGATCCAATGAAACGTAAACTGCACACCATGTCGTGGTTTACCTGAAATTTCTTTCGGCGCAGAACGTTCAAATTGGAATTTAAGAACGGCCCAAAAAATCCTTACGAATAAATTTCACATTCGCTAAATTCATGCAGCTTAATTGAATTTCTGCGATCGAATTAGCTCATTTTGCATCGACGGTGCGTTAACGCATTGCGCTTTAATTTTTTTCTCTTTCTCTTACACTCTAATGAAATTTCATGAAAACTATTTTTTTTTTTATTTCGCATTAAAAATGACTTTGTGCTTATAGAGTATTGTTGCAAGTATTTCAGGAATTTTAATTAATTTTCAAATTGTTGATAAGTATAACTTCATTGATTGGTCGATACACGAGGGAATAAAGTAAAGAGAAAACGAGCGTCTAAAAATCAAGCTCTACAAATTATTTTCTGTAGCCAACTCTAGTAAATGCCCATACAACGATACTTCGGAAAAATTGCACTAGACACGAAGAAAAATAATGCAAAAAATATCGCCCAGTTTTATAGCGCTACGCCACGATTTCATCAAGCGAATTTATAATATTGTTTGTACGCCGACAGAAGGCGATCGATTTCTGCTTTGTTATTTTTATGATTAATTTCTATTTCCGGGAATTGGCAAAATTGTGTTTTACGCAACTTTTTATTTACCGTATTTATTTGTCGATGATTTTGATATTAACATTCGGGTACAAATTTGTCGCGAAAATTGTTAACCGTGGATAAATGTACAGCTGTGTTATTATTAATTTACGTTAAATTTGTTCATTAATTTAATACTCGAAATTAGTAACATTCTCTTGTTACATTTCACTTTGTCTAAAGTATTTGATGAAGCTGAAACTAGCAGCAAATAGCTCAGCAGCAAATACAAAAAGAAAAATTTTTTTCAAATAATAATATTGGGCAAATGAAAATAATGATTGGGAAAATACTAGTGACACTTTTTTTCATTTACCCAATGTTTTAAACGTAGTTTTTTTTTAATTTGAAGCTCTATAATTTGTCATCGATATGAAATGAATCAATTCATCATTGGCTTTTTTATGAACAGAATCCCCACTATACTCTAATTAAAATGTTTTTATAATATTAGTAGAGATAATTTTTGGAAACAAAATTTTAATACCAAATTGATTAGTTTGTATTGAATTTATAAATTAATATATCAAACTTAGATATAAATATATTATACATAAATGACATTATAAATTATGAATTCACTTGAGTAGTTTAGTTTAAACAAAAAAATATTTCGTTTGATCATGGTTTGGCAGTTACTTCGATTCCTTATCTTTACATCATGACAAAGGTTAAAGTCTTTTTACAATCATCCGACAGTTTGTACGAAGAACCGATGTATCAGCAATAAATCGCGCAATATGTCAAACTAGACTGTTATAAACTGCACAAAATTTGTTGCTAGAATCATATAATTTTTTTTCACAAAAGAAGACAAAGAATTTCTTTTTTTTTGTTTCAATTAACTATAAATTAAATGATAAAAGCAACAATGAAAGAAAAAAAAAAAGACTTCGACGTTATTTACCGTATAGTTTTCTTTCGAGTTTTAACGTGAAAACCAATAATGTCACATTAAAACTCGAGACATCGCAGACTTTGTTTGTGATTTTTTTTTTTTTTTCTTTTCTGTTTT
>JABFQA010001788.1:0-12716 GCA_022817065.1 Probaryconus sp. ZL-2020 | reverse complement strand
AAAAAACAAAAAAAAAAAAAAGCAGAGAAAATAAAGCAGAGGGAAAGGACTTTGAGGTGTGTTTTAATTTCGAAATTCTAGTCGCGTATCAAATGTTTCTGATCTAGGATGGAATACACAATAACCATTATTACAGAAAATCACATGTCCAAAGTCGAATTGATAACATCGAACGCGCATCATTTCACTGGTTGCGCTCGTTTACAATCAGCTCTTGGAACCGGTTTTAATTTGCCAGCCAATTAATATCGATCGCCACTTAAACGCGGGGATAACATTTAAGTAAAATTACATTATTTTTATTTACCGTCGTTAAACACGTCATGTAAATGATCATTATTCTTTTGTCAATTAATAATCGCAAGTTAATTAAAATTATTCGTAATTAATGAAATGTTCGCAAAATTGATTTTGAAATTGACAGTCGATACATTGTCGTAAGTTTTAATGTAAAAATTTTGTTTTACAAGAGACGAAAAAAAAAAAAAAAGTAGGAAAGAAAAAAGTAGTCACAAAGAAGTAATTTTATCTGTTTTCCTTCATGTTTTTCGAGAGAGTTTTTTGAACCCTTTTGCTTTATGGTCCGGAGGCCGCAATCTCGTGGATCGTGCTTCCAAAAATACACGTCGAAAGCTCACCGGAATATCAAACCAGAAGTAACGTAAGGGCATCTGGCGAGCCCGGTAAAACACCAAACACGTGTCCATTCTCCGACTTTAAAACAATATTGTGTGATTTATCTTGCCATTATACACGAGCGTATATTCTTTTCGAATAGTCAATAACTTTTATTAATGTTACCGTATTCTGTTAACACTTTTTTGCCGCCGATTTCTCTCGCCGATCCGTTACCTCTGTCGATTATTGTGTCCACTATTTTTACGCGGTTTCGTAATCAAAATTTTTCCCTTACAAAATATTTGTGTTGCGTATCTTGTTGAAAATAACAAATTTAAAAATATATTGAATAACGGTGATTTTCCTTTCTTGGCTTCTAAAGTGCAGCGGAGGTTTTTTTTTTTCAAGCGACACGACCGTAACTTCCTTTCCGTTCAGCTTCCGCTATCGGCGTAATACGTTTCAGAATGCAACACGATACAAGGGATTAGTAATCATATCGCGACGATTCCATTTATATGTGTCATGTTATGTGTTTTATAATCCATCAAGAACCGAGACATTTGTAAATATCGTTCGATTTATAAAAGAAAAATTGTACGATTATTTATTGTGCGCGAGAAATGTTAAAAATAAAATTTACAAAACTGTTCAACGGGCAGATGCCAAGGGGAAACGTTAAAAATAAAATTCTATATTTCAGAGACTTTTTTTTAAAATGATAGGAAAGTGATTTTTTTTTTCTCTCTCTCTCTCTGTCTCTCTCTGTCTCTCTCGCACGAGCAAAGTCAAGTGCGAGACTCGCGACCAGACGGTTTCAGAGGCCGAAAGTGTTAAACACTATCGAGACGAGTTCTCTTCTTGTACTATCAATAATCGATAGCAGACGCGAGAGAAACCTCTTTAAATATAAACTGAGTGAAGAATTTCTGATTCTTAACGCTCGGAAGAAATAAATGAACTTACAATTCATCTTGATTGTGTGTTGCTCCAAACAACCGGAAGTATCACTTCCCTCTTTCTACGTTAAATAACATTGAATTGAACGGATTATTCAATGACTTTTGTTTCAATTAAATTTTGTTCCTACATTAATTAATACGATTTTTCACAATTAGCGAGGTTTTGAAGAGAACCAAAAACGTTCTATCGCTCTCATCCGAAAAGAAAATATTATCCCGAGACCGTGTTTTGACAAATAATATTTATGGGGGAGCTTACTTTCATGGATATTGAAATATGGGAAGGTGTCAAGACAGTAAAAAATAAGAGCAATATTTTTCCAGATGATACCTATCCAATTATCACTGAAATGTAAAAACGATTTTTGAAAACACCACAAAAGTTGGAAAAAGAATTAAACGAATCCAGAGTCATTTACAATGGACCATTTCTTCTCGTTTTCAAGCTAATAATACGAGCAATACACTGAGATATTAAAAATTAGATATTAAAAAGTACCAACACCGTTTGTAGACTCAGTGTATATAAAGAGTGAAAAAAATTTTTTAAAAATTACAATCTATTTAGTAGTCCAAAGACGTAATGGTCACAAGCAGAAAAATTACAATCTAAAATAATAAAAACTCTAAATTATTCAATAAAAGTTACGAATGAAATAAAAGAAATTATAAATAAATAAATAATTTCTATTACGTTTTTATTATTTTGGATTGTAATTTTTCTATTTGTGTCCATTACGTCTTTGACTTAACCAGGTAGATTGTAATTTTCCAAAATTATTTTTCTCAGTGTAACCACAGTGAAAGTAACTGGACCGTTTGCATGATGACGAATAAATCTGTTTGAACAAACTCCGTCATACTTGAACAGATAAGTAGTCCAGCATTCACCGCGGATAACCAAAAGAAGTCAATTATCTCAATTCCTCGAACAGCCGTGATCGTCTAGTGGTTAGGACCCTACGTTGTGGCCGTAGTAACCCAGGTTCGAATCCTGGTCACGGCAATGTGTCAAGCGCATTGTCACGGCAGAGGTATTTTTTTTTTTTTTCTTTTCAATTACCAATTTAATCTGCGAATTTTTCGTCTTTTATTCTTTTATATCTTATCGAAAGCACTATTTATAGATCGTTAATGGTTTCACTGTAAATTATAAGTTCATCGTAAATTATAGCTAGATCATTAATCGAGAAGCGAACAAATCTTTCTTCTTTTCGAGCAGTTGGTTAAAAGCCCCATCAAAAGCAATGAATTGTTTCGGTAAAAATTGCATCGGTCGGGTGGGAATAAAGCGCAAATTTCTTACGTCCCTTAAGCCGAAATTTATAGTCGATGATAAAGGTATCTAGTCGCGGTTCTGCGCTGTAAAGTTTGCTTAACGATCCAGCGAATTTCCAACACGCAAGTCTATAAATCCGTACCAGTTTTCTAGCGCTGCCGCTCGCGACTGCTTTCTGGGCTTTTGTTGATAGTTGTTTCGTTTATACGAGTTGAAAAGGAAATGCTTCGTGTCCCTGTTAAAGGTCCTTAAATCATTACTAAATGCTTACTTATTGGCTGTTCAATAACGCGAGCGACAGATAACATTTTACGTGTAAAATCGAACAGAATCAGCGCAACGTCCAAAGCTCAATGTCCAAAAATAAAAGAGACTAGGATAAGACGAAAAAAAAAAAAAAAAATAGCAAGCCACGCATTAATTACCCCAAGCGGAGCCATGTGTTTCTAAACCAAACTTGCGAAAGACATGAATTTTGCGACAAACTTTCTCACGCGACGATAGATTTATACAAACGCTTCCTACGGAACCCGAAGAAGTGAGCATTGTAAAACCGAAAGGCCTCACTGTGTTCCATCGAAAATATCTCTGAAATGAGAATAATACGATTTTATGTTCGTACAAGTCATCCTCGAGTAGCGCCGCGCCAAAACATACAAGTCTCCGGGTATTTGTCTGTCATTTTGTACGAATTGCAAGCATGGAAAAGACAAAAACACGCGAGACAAAACGAGGAATAATTGAGCGGAAAGCAATGCGTCACGTTCGTACAACAAATCATTTCTCAATCGTTGTACACTGAGAAAAAAATTGTATGAAAAATTACTATTTTCCATATCACTTTGGGGATATATCAGGAAAATGAGAAATTTTGATATTAATAATAGTAAAATTTGATATGTGAAATATCTGAAAATAGTATAAACATATGAAATTTTACTATTATTAATATCAAAATTTCTTATTTTCCGGATATATCGCCAAAGTGATATGGAAAATGATATGGAAAGTGATATGGAAAAAAAAAACACTCGCGATGACATTTTACGATCGATAAATGTAATATTCATTATTGAATTTGATATTCATATATTTAATGATTAATGATTTTGCTTTAATTAGAAGAAGGGTTTAATTAACGGTGGAATTGATATCGAAAGTCTGGCGAATGACTCTGCGAACGACACACCGGATGCATCCGGGATACGGTGCATAAAAGAATCATCTTTCGCTTCGTCCTGTTTCGTCGAACTGTTCTGCTCTGGGATCAGAAAAACGCGCGCCAAGTGATATCTCGGCGAGTCGCTAATAAACGGCCGATGAAATGTCCGGCTCTGCTTTTTCTCGCGCTTCTTCTCTTTATTTGCGCTTGCTTTATTTATTTCAGAGGCGTGAAGAATTTAACGCATTCAACGGGATTAACGAAATCGTAACGTAAACTAACCGGCAAACATTGTGGCGCTGGAACGCTCGTGTCATTAAATTTAAGTGCAAAGAAGAATTGTGTTCTCGTTGGAAATATCATTCGGTTTTTATTATCGGAAAAAAATGTCACATTTCGGATATCTGAATTCAGTTGTCGAGAGAATTGGTTTTCGAGAGACGCATAAATTGTTTTACAAGCGAATAATCTTCAAAGACTTGGCGTAATAAACCTCGATGAAGGCAATGATTAAAGGCATTCTTTCATGAGTCGTAATTAAATCGCTTTTTTTCCTTCTGCATTCTTCGTTTTTCTTTTTTTTTTTTTTTTTCAAGCATCGTGGGTACTTGAGCTGTCCTTACAAAAAAAAACTGCATTTCACGTCGTGTCGCGAGATTCAACAGTACTGTCTTCGGGTGGAATCAATCGTACGACATAATTATTTCGCCAATATCTTCTCCAACGTCTACCGTGTATCCTGCAAAACTTTACACCTTCGAATCAAATCTAAATATAAACGATCGATAAAAAAATTTCTTTTTTTTTTTTGGCAAAAATTGTAGTCGGCTAATTAGTAAGAGGGCGAAAATTTTTGCACTCTTGATTATAATACGTTTTAGCGGTCTGTCAGTTTGTCAAAGTGATTGGCAATGATTGTATTGACCAATTAGTACCTGCTTAAAGTCAGCAGCCATCCCCAATACGCGAACAATGTTAAACAACAGGTCGGGAGCATTGCCATAACCGACCATGGGATTTCCTTCATTCGACTGTCGTACAGCAGTATTATCGCCGAAGCACAAATGTAGCAAGAGAATATGGCCATTGGCGTTGTTATTACGAAATACATCACATCCAAGAACATCTTTGAAATTAATAATTGCTCATAAACGTTTAACGAATTTGCATAATTAACAATCGACGCTTTCACACGCAGAAAAATACAACAGATGTTTTACTATAAATTCTGAGAAATTGGCCTCATAAGACAAACTATAAAAAATGTACTAGAATAATACAGAAAAAAATTACCATAAATATAGTAAACTTTCTGATAATTATTGGAGAAATTTTGTTAATTATAACGAAATTTATTATATTTATGGTACTTTATAGTTTGCCCCGAATTTTATAGTAAAATTTCTACAGACATTTTTCTCGGTGTAGGAAAAATTTAGGAAAAAGACAAATCACCTGTTGCGTCGCGACCACTGTGCAGAACCAAACGGCAATGCTACGTACAATGTTGTAACGTGGTACACGTTTTGTCATGAACCTGTGACCGCACAATTCGCACATCGTATGACCGGATTCTGTTAGCCACCTCTCCAGACATTCGGTGTGGACCAAACCAACAGTCCCACGACATCTGTATTTACAAATTGCATTTTTATTTTTCGCTGATTAACATTTAAGGTAAAGTGTCCAGTTTCGGTCAAAGGACCAGTGAAGGTCACAACCATTTGAGAGACAATGACAGATAATGCATTTTAAAATGGAGTGACTGTCACTGGGTCAGGTTAGCTTGATCCAAACTTGACACTTTACCTTATGAAAAATTTTGGTATTTTGAAACGAGAATTACTGGCAAACGGAAATCAAAGGGCCGAGATAAGCGAAGCATTGAGTGGAGTCTTGTCGATCGACTTGTGTTGGGTTCCTCCTGTTCCATTCCCATAAGGAACGTTTGGGAGTTACCGGTGGAAATCCGCCCATGTGACAAATCCTGCAAATTTCCGCTTGGGAATTTTCTTCTGTCGAATGGATGTTTTTTTTTAATTTACGTTATTTTGATTATTTATATTTGTTTTTGATGTTATCGTTATTATATCAAACCATCGTCGGAATTCTTCTTTTGGTCCTTGCTTTCCGTTTCTTCATCGTTCAATTCCCAAATATCTGTTGACTTTGGCGCAGTCTGATCTTTAAATATAGCAGTTGTCTCTACTTCGACGTTTTCCTCATTATTTTTGTCATTTCTCTCGACTGAAATAATATTTTCGTATCAATACTGTCGTTTAATATTTGCGTTCAAATTTACGACCTCTTATTATTACGGTAAACAATTATAAATACAACGACAGTAACCTGATTCTGATAGGGAGCTGTTAAAAGGTCCTCCTGCTTCGTTTTCAGACATCAAATTCTTTTAAATTTCATTTTGGATTTGTAAACAATTGCGATGTACGTTTCACTGAAATTTGGATGAAATTGATCGAATTGAAAATTTAGGTTGACGTATTTCAGAACCTAATACATTTTTGGGGTCATTTGTTTCTTTCGAAACTGTTCGAATTCAACTATTCGAACGATCGCGTCGATGAAAATTCCTCTGCCTTCTTTCAAATCGTACAATAAAGCGATTAAATTTAAATTTCATGAATTCCATTTCATTCGATGAATCGGCTATCCGGAAGAAAGAAGAGCGTTCGCCAGGAAACGATTCGTCATCTTCATCTTCGCTTCGTCCACAGCGTCACTTTCTCTAATCCCCATCGAAGCAATCACTCGTTTGGCACGAGCCAACTCGTCGCGTGGGCAGTTGGATCGCCATCGCAAATGCATTTAAAGTAGTTCTATCGAAATCCCAAAATGAACAGATCTTTTTAAAACTTTAATGAGTAAAAATATACATTATAATACATCAGTGAACAAAATTTGAGGAAGATTGACCATTTGTAAGCTGAGATATTGAATTTCAAAAATTCATAAATTAACATTAGCTCTTAAGGAGTATACTCTTTTTAAGTTAGTTATTTCATTTTAACAAAATAACTAATGAACAGATTTGGATGGAAAACTAATATATTGTAATTTTCATCATATAATATATTATATTAAAAGCTGAAATATATTTAGCACATAGTTTTTAAATAAACAAACTTTATCTATCAAAATTTTCGTTTCTAAAAATTTCGTTTTTATAAATTGTATTGTCTGCCAGTTTCACTGTCATTCTTTTCTAATATAAAGTTGCAACAAGTTAAACAATTTTAACAAAAAAAAAGATGGTAGTTTTCCAGCGAGAAAAACTATATCCTCACATTACCAACGAAGATGGTAATTGTTATTAGTTTCTTTTTCTCAGTGTAAATTCACAAAAACTCTTCATTAACTATGAAAATATTGATTTCAATGATGAAAATCTTTGACAAACAGTTTCATAGAGAAACAGCCTTGCTCTTGGCGTTCCTCTCGTTACTTTGAGCCGCGCCTCGTGCCTCGCAAACTATTTTCAGTCCCGTTTAATTAATCTTGAACTAAAAACGTCTCGCGAGTAATGGCGTTGCGAGGAGAGCGGGCGGTCCTACCACCTGGCATGGAAATAGCACGCCGAGGAAAAAAAAAACGAAGGCGAGGAATAAGCGTAACTGCTCTCCTGGCACCTGTGCCGCGGCTTCGCGATAACCGCCTCTGTCTCTTCTTTTTTTTTTTTTCCTTCCCTTCCTCATCCCAGTTTATCTACGCTTTCGCGTTCGCTTCCTAAAACACAAACACGTGGCTCTAAGCCAAACGCTCGTTATGTCAATGATCAACACACGAGACGCGGGCACACGCGACACCATAAATATTCAATCTCATTTCGAGTTAAATTCCCTCCATTTTATTCGCAGAACGACCGTTGAAACCTATTTAAAGATTTGCGAGGATCTCATTGTTTTCTTAGAAGCTCGTTCCTTTTTCAACTCGTCTCTGAAATTTGTGTCGATCGATATCGTTTACATTCTTTTTTCTTTCTTTCTGTCTTTTTTTTTTTTTTTTAGTTACAGATTTTTAATTTCAGGTATAATATTACATCACTGTTCTGGAAGAAAAAGATAAATCAATCGAGCTTGAAACGAAGCTGTCCAGCAATATAAAGAAAATAGAAACATAACGGACGAAGAAATCCATCTGATATCCATATTTAAATGCGTCCAGTTTTCTATTTAGAATCTCAACCTAAATTGAAATCTAAATAAGTGTCAGTAAAAGAGAAAAGGAGATAGAGAAACCGGGCGTCGTAGAATGAAAGTGACCAAGTTGCGAATGAATCGAGGATGCACCAAAGCAGGTTTGTTAGGTCACGTACAGCTGAATGGACCAAGTCGTTCATTCATAATCGATACACGTATACCTACTTGGGTTCTCATAAAGAATGTTCTAACGCAAGACGCGCTGGACATTTGAGACAATGTCTTTTTGTTTGCAAAAAAAAAAATTTGCACGGTCCTTTAGAATGATATCGTGTTTCTAATTATAAAAAGAATGACGGCGATTGTTGTTTCTTGAGAAATGTTTTTTTTTTTTTCATTTTCTATTACACAATGTTGCAATCCTTAAATGCAAAGAACCAAAATGTTAAGCAGCTTATTCAGAGCTTCGGATGACGTTGAAATGAGATTTCTTTCTATTGTGTATGAAATTTTAACAGTTGTTTAAATATTTTTCGATAAATCGATGAGAACTTTTGTAAACACAATTTATAATGAAAAATCCAACTCACATTACTGTCATTAAAAATGATCAACAGTAGAAAAGAAATAGCCTGCACGTCTTTTAATTTCAGTCTCGGTAATTGCACAGTCGTGGCACTTGGCTCGATTGTATTTGCACGAGACATCGGTGCATGAAAATGACACTGTGGGAAACAATAACTTCTTCCTGGTGGACGACCGCATTAGATCCAGAAATTGCTTCGAATAAGACATCTCAAGCGTGTAATTTAATTCCCCCGTTGTTATTGCCACGTGTGACGCAAACATGGTCAGACATTTTCAAGCGGAATTGGATTCGACGTTGCACTGATTCCTGATTATTAAACTCCGCTCAATTGCCTGGCAATCGTTTCGCTTAATTCGTGAACAATCAATCGACTGAAGAACGTCGATTCAATTTCCGCGATTCAAAAGACGTCGTTCGCGGTCAAGGTCGGAACAGTCGCACTCCAATTGTTAAGCCAATTCGATCTTTCATTATGATATTGATTCGCGATCGTTAGATTAAATTCAAATCGATGGCGTGATCGAGTGATTGTGAACGGCGACAGGTTTGCAGAGGGAAAAATTTCGAAGTGGAGGACAGAATGTTAAGATCTAACAACATGGTAGCGTGGCCGAGCGGTCTAAGGCGCTGGTTTAAGGCACCAGTCTCTTCGGAGGCGTGGGTTCGAATCCCACCGCTGCCAATTTTTTTTGTCTCTTCTCGTAAAAATTGGTCGTCGTTCTTTTTTGTTCGTCCTTTGCTGTTCTTTTTTTTTTCGTCGTCCTTTCCTGTAAAGAATAAGAACAAAATAAAAAAAAATTGGCAGCGGTGGGATTCGAACCCACGCCTCCGAAGAGACTGGTGCCTTAAACCAGCGCCTTAGACCGCTCGGCCACGCTACCATACTTTGAATTCTTTATTTTTCATTTTTCCTGCAAAATTTTATCACTGTTTCTGGGTCACATTTCTTTTAAAACTTTCGCGATAAGATTCGTATGTTGTAACAAGTTGTTCCCGTTTGTTCTTTAATACATTCGATAAGCTTCTTATCCCTTATCATTGAATGCAAATTCAAGAGCCAATAACTCTCGTCCATTGCGTAACACGCAAATGTTACAATGTGAAATGAGCTTTCTTGTTTCAACTCTTGTGTCAGTTCAACGAGATCTCTCTCTCTCTCTCTCTCACTTTGTGCAAGCAACAACAGCCCTTTTTGCCGTCTGTGTTTGTCTTTTCTACTGACTCCTGTTTAAACGACTCGAGATCGAACGGATACGTGGGTGGCATTTATCCTACAAAGTGGTACATTTTTTACGGTTTAACAGTATCCGAATAAGCGTCTGTCTCTTCGTATCTTCTTAACCGTTCAACGACCTCACTGCAAATTCTCGATTCCCTTTTATAAAACAATGCCAAACATTAGCATAACTGAACCCGAAGAACCTGAAGGAAACCTGCACTGAGAAAAAATTGATGTGATTAATTACTATTTTCCATATCACTTTGGGGATATTTCGGTAAAATAAGAAATTTTGATATTAATAATAGTAAAATTTAGTATGCTATTTTCAGATATTTTCTCATTTTCCTAAGATATCCTCAAAGTGATATGGATAATGGCAATTTTTCATATATCTTTTGTAATTTTTCATACAATTTTTGTCTCAGTGTGACTAATCTTCGAACAAGATCATCGTAAAACAATGATCATCAAAATTAATCCAAAGTCATCCTTTCAAGCTTGACGCAGAGTATTTTATATAAAAAAAAAGTGTATTCTAAGATTGATGATAATCCTTTCAACGAACGATTTTGCACTTAAGCCTTTTTTTTTTTTTTTTCCTCTCCCGCGATACCGCTCAACCTTCAAGTTCTCTATGTCAAAGTGTCAAGGAAGTGTCGAGCACCTGACGTGCCAATAATTTTCCATCGCGTTTCCTTTACCAGGCTAATTCACCTTCGGGGCGATAGATATTCCCTGCGAAATGCCTTTCAACCGTGTGTCCCTAATACAACACACATAAATGTTTGTAGTTACACGTGTGCAAATAGACGGATATTGAACGGAAGCGTCCATCCGCGCATTCCCAATATACTTGGACGTGATTCCATTGTTTACAAGACGCCAAAGTTTCCTCGGAATACTGATCCGACCAATTACGGTAGCGAATAGATTAACCTGTCACTCAGGTGGTACGAGGATACGTGTTCTACCTGTTTGCAGTATATTAATCGTGTGAATCTGACGCTAAATCATCTCCAAGCAATCCTATAATCATTATCATATGGTTTCATGCTCGATTTAAACTTACTGGATTTAATTCAAACAGAAACGCTAATTCACTGTTTCCTCAATCTTTTTTTTTTTTTCTCAATACAACCTAAGTATCCAAATCATATTTTCCTAAATGTTCCACTGAGAAAAATCGTAGTTGATTAAACTAGAATATAATTGAGTCAACTATATTTGATAGTTAACACTTGATGACTCAACTATCTGTTATTTGATTTGACTATATCTTAATTGATTCAACTATGTTTTAGTTCCAGTAACTAAATTCTAGCCAAAACAATTGTATAATGTATTTCATAGTTTAATATATTATAGTCATCTTTTTTTTTTTTCTCAGTGCAGAGTTCGATCCTTTTTGACATTAAAGGTTCATTTCTTTTTTCTTATTCCTTTGCATCTCCTCTGTGCTTCTATTCTTGAGATTCTACGATGTACACAAACTCGGTGTACGTTTAAATGTGAGCTCCTCTACTTTCGACGATGTGTGGATGACAGGTGCTGAGTGTTCCTATAAATTGTTTGCGCGGGATGAATAAAGAAAACAAAAAAAATCAAATAAATTCATTAGGCAAACCTCTTACATTTGATGGGCCATTTACGTTAAACCAAAATTAACATAAGATTGAAGATCCCTGGTTATTCCCGTTGAGAAGAGGCGTTCCTAAGTTCATTAAGAAATTTACTGTCGACAATGAAACTGAACAATTTTTCCAAGACAATGGCACGAGAGAGAAAGTTGAAAACGTTTAATAACATTGTATCGAAACAAAAATTGTCATTTTATCAACGAGATAAGATAGAAAAAACAGTTAAAACATTTCGATATACAATGTTTATAATGTCTCATTGAATGTTAATGCAAATGATGACATTTACTTTCAAAAACATTTAATTACAGCTCGTAATAGAATCATGATAATCCAGCAATTATCGCCTTGGCGGAGGGATATTTAAATACCTTCGACCAATGTTAATGACTCAATTTACACGTTTTATCATCAAAAGACGGTATTAGTAAAAGGCAAGAAGAAACGACAGGTATTCCCAGCGAAGTTGTATTATGAGATATAACCATATATGTAATGGCATAAGCGAGTGGTTAATTGTCAGTGGATTGGAAATGTCGAAGTCAAGAAACAGCCTTATCCCAAACTTTATTGCTTCGGCTCAAAAGGAAATAAGAAAAGGCCGGGTTTAATGAACGACGTGAATGAGAAATGAAAAGTTTTATCATTCTTAATCGTATTTTATAGTTTTCACTTTCACCTAAATATAGACCAATCATTCTAAAGCTTTTGATATAGAAGATTTTTCTTTCGGACTGAAAAGGAATTACCAACGCGACATAGATTAACGATAATCTCCTGAAAGTGATATATACATGTATATATAGCTAACTTATAAGGGGAACTCAATTTGTTGAAGTTGAGCCAAGTTCCAAAGACATTTTGGACTCTTGCACAATAGCACAATTTTCAGATTGGAAATTGAAATCATTACGAAACAAAAATACACAATTTTCTTGCGCGCGGTTTTACATCGATCCTTCAATTAAACCTTCAGGCGATCAATCCTTTCTCTCCTTATCCGGTATTTTTTCATCGTCTCATTACGATACTTCGCTAAGTATAAAATTCAATTAATTTTATCGTTAAACAAAAAAAAAAAAAAAAAAAA